>CAKJTC030000169.1:0-205096 GCA_917499265.3 Mimumesa dahlbomi
GATATTGATATGACCCTATTCTAAGCGAAGAAAATTCGCACTCCCGGTTGCAGGAATCGCAAAATCACCGACTTTACTGCACGCAGATCGACCGTGCGTGATCGTAAACGCTTGAATTGAGTCGGAAAGCGTTCCGCGCGTACAGAACGTGAATTGCGGGTGTATTACGCGTATTTCGAACGGGAAATACGCTTTTCCGACGTTCCCCGTCGGAAAACCTCACAATAGTGCTTTCTAAAGGTGCGGAACGTCGATTTCGAGTGCGGAACGGTCATGCGATCGAGAAGTTCGCTTTTCCATCGCTCCTGTTCCTCGCACGAGGTATTCGAAACGCTGGGGATATTGATATGACCCTATTCTAAGCGAAGAAAATTCGCACTCCCGGTTGCAGGAATCGCAAAATCACCGACTTTACTGCACGCAGATCGACCGTGCGTGATCGTAAACGCTTGAATTGAGTCGGAAAGCGTTCCGCGCGTACAGAACGTGAATTGCGGGTGTATTACGCGTATTTCGAACGGGAAATACGCTTTTCCGACGTTCCCCGTCGGAAAACCTCACAATAGTGCTTTCTAAAGGTGCGGAACGTCGATTTCGAGTGCGGAACGGTCATGCGATCGAGAAGTTCGCTTTTCCATCGCTCCTGTTCCTCGCACGAGGTATTCGAAACGCTGGGGATATTGATATGACCCTATTCTAAGCGAAGAAAATTCGCACTCCCGGTTGCAGGAATCGCAAAATCACCGACTTTACTGCACGCAGATCGACCGTGCGTGATCGTAAACGCTTGAATTGAGTCGGAAAGCGTTCCGCGCGTACAGAACGTGAATTGCGGGTGTATTACGCGTATTTCGAACGGGAAATACGCTTTTCCGACGTTTCCCGTCGGAAAACCTCACAATAGTGCTTTCTAAAGGTGCGGAACGTCGATTTCGAGTGTGGAACGGTCATGCGATCGAGAAGTTCGCTTTTCCATCGCTCCTGTTCCTCGCACGAGGTATTCGAAACGCTGGGGATATTGATATGACCCTATTCTAAGCGAAGAAAATTCGCACTCCCGGTTGCAGGAATCGCAAAATCACCGACTTTACTGCACGCAGATCGACCGTGCGTGATCGTAAACGCTTGAATTGAGTCGGAAAGCGTTCCGCGCGTACAGAACGTGAATTGCTGACCTGACCTGACCTGACCTGACCTGACCTGACCTGACCTGACCTGACCGGACCTGACCTGACCTGACCTGACCTGACCTGACCTGACCTGACCTAGTAGTAGTAGTAGTAGTAAGTTATCAGTTTGGGCGGGGTGAGGAGACGGTTCCCCTCACCAGGACCTTAGGTAAATTCATACCCACGAGAGGCTTTGCTCACCCTTGATACTCTAAGACATCCGGTTACTCCAGGAGGCACATAGCGCGAATTCGAACCTCAGTGTTTCACCTTCCGACGGGGGACTGTACGCTGACTTATTCATCCAACTGCCATGCTCCCTACTTTGTTAGCTAATGGCCGTCGGCCGTGGTTTACGTCGGGCGAGTTGGTGATAGAATATTCAGGTATACCGCCTGGAGTTGGCGGGGAACCGAAGAGAGTCACTTTGATCCTGTTTGTTCTATTCAGAGAGTGGACACTGAGAAGCGTCCGCTCCCCTTTTTCTTGACATCCCCACTAAGCGAGACTTTACCTATTAAACTCGAAATCGTGTTCAGGCTTCTAATGCGTAGTCGTTGTTAGTGTTATATTTCCGGATAGTAAGGGAGTTTGTAGAAAAGCGATAGATGAAGACAGCTAATTGTGTTGTTAGACTTTCCGAGGCGGGCCCTTCGACCCTCTCTCGTGGTTAGTGGCAAAAAGTTTTGAAGACGGAGGAAAAAAAAAAAAAAAAAAAAAAAAAAAAAAAAAAAAAAACCGATTTAACCCAAGGGCGTAGGATTGTCCGCGAGCAGTGAGCTCACCGACAAATACGTACAGGCTTTGCGCCCGGTGGGGAGATCTAGTGAAACTGCCCCGACCGATTGTTCCGACTTATCGCGCGAGAGGTGTTGCGGGCCGGCTGCCCCGACATCCTCGTCTGGGTTAAGAAAGGAAGTCAACCCCCCCCTCCGACCGCTGCTGAACCTGGTGCCCCCCTTCTAAATCGCGCCCGAAGTTAGGTTAGGTACGAACAAATATGCAAGGGCCGATAACAAACAGGAGTGAATTTCTCAACGGGTTGACAAGCCTTGGAGCAGTGCAGCTACGTTCTCGGAACGTACTGGGCACATACATCAGCAAGTTTGTCAGTTTTTAATTATCATTCTCTCCTGTAGTGAGAGAAAGTATATTAGCTTTTATACTAGTGGTAGTATAGGTTTTTCCGTTTTTTACGGGTTGAGTTTCACCGCTACGTTTTTAGCGGGCATAGATCCATAGATCTCTTCCAGTCAGTGTTTGAAGAGGGAGTCGAATAAGCACTCTTCCCCTCCACGTCCTGGGTATACATTTATCTCTTTGTGAGATAAAGTTCATAGTTTTACGCGTCGGCATTTACTGCATCGTTTACGACGTAGTTTCCGGTCCGCGAGGTTTGATTTAATACTTCTGTATTTTAATTTCCTGTTACCGAATCTGTGAGCTCACCGTCATAGACATACAGGCTTTGCGTCCACCAAGAGAAGTTATCACTCCTCTTGGTAGTTGATCCGACTTATCGCGCGAGAGGTCATGCGGGCCGGCAGATTCGGGAGGACTTTCGCTAATTATTCGTTCACTGTTCCCTCGGATGTACTGGTATATTGATATATCCAGTAATCGGAGAGTGAACATGGCGCGGTACAGTTGTTATATTGTGTAAATTTCAGAATTTGCTTTCATTTATCTCTTTGTGAGATAAGGTTCATAGTTTTGCGCGGCGGCATTTACTGCATCGTTTACGACGTAGTTTCCGGTCCGCGAGGTTTGATTTAATACTTTTGTATTTTAATTTCCTGTTACCGAATCTGTGAGCTCCCCGTCAGAGACATACAGGCTTTGCGTCTACCAGGAGAAAATTTTTGTTCCTTCTGATAGTTGATCCGACTTATCGCGTGAGAGGTCTTGCGGGCCGGCAGATTCGGGAGGACTTTCGCTACTTATTCGTTCACTGTTCCTTCGGTTGTGCTTGTCACATTTGTGGTCAGGAGGTGAACATGGTGCGGTACTGATTTTGTGTATATATTTGTAAGTTTGGCATTTTTATCGTTTTCATCTAGTTTGCGTTAATTCCAGGTGATTTGGGCTTGATTTTTTAAATTGAGGAGTGACATTATTTTGTAATTAGTGCTTATGGATGATTTTACAGGTTTCAATTAGTGTTCCTTGTGACCTGACCTAACCTGACCTGACCTGACCTGACCTGACCTGTATTACGCGTATTTCGAACGGGAAATACGCTTTTCCGACGTTCCCCGTCGGAAAACCTCACAATAGTGCTTTCTAAAGGTGCGGAACGTCGATTTCGAGTGCGGAACGGTCATGCGATCGAGAAGTTCGCTTTTCCATCGCTCCTGTTCCTCGCACGAGGTATTCGAAACGCTGGGGATATTGATATGACCCTATTCTAAGCGAAGAAAATTCGCACTCCCGGTTGCAGGAATCGCAAAATCACCGACTTTACTGCACGCAGATCGACCGTGCGTGATCGTAAACGCTTGAATTGAGTCGGAAAGCGTTCCGCGCGTACAGAACGTGAATTGCTGACCTGACCTGACCTGACCTGACCTGACCTGACCTGACCGGACCTGACCTGACCTGACCTGACCTGACCTGACCTGACCTGACCTGACCTGACCTGACCTGACCTGACCTGACCTGACCTGACCTGACCTGACCTGACCTGACCTAGTAGTAGTAGTAGTAGTAAGTTATCAGTTTGGGCGGGGTGAGGAGACGGTTCCCCTCACCAGGACCTTAGGTAAATTCATACCCACGAGAGGCTTTGCTCACCCTTGATACTCTAAGACATCCGGTTACTCCAGGAGGCGCATAGCGCGAATTCGAACCTCAGTGTTTCACCTTCCGACGGGGGACTGTACGCTGACTTATTCATCCAACTGCCATGCTCCCTACTTTGTTAGCTAATGGCCGTCGGCCGTGGTTTACGTCGGGCGAGTTGGTGATAGAATATTCAGGTATACCGCCTGGAGTTGGCGGGGAACCGAAGAGAGTCACTTTGATCCTGTTTGTTCTATTCAGAGAGTGGACACTGAGAAGCGTCCGCTCCCCTTTTTCTTGACATCCCCACTAAGCGAGACTTTACCTATTAAACTCGAAATCGTGTTCAGGCTTCTAATGCGTAGTCGTTGTTAGTGTGTTATTTCCGGATAGTAAGGGAGTTTGTAGAAAAGCGATAGATGAAGACAGCTAATTGTGTTGTTAGACTTTCCGAGGCGGGCCCTTCGACCATCTCTCGTGGTTAGTGGCAAAAAGTTTTGAAGACGGAGGAAAAAAAAAAAAAAAAAAAAAAAAAAAAAAAAAAAAAAAACGATTTAACCCAAGGGCGTAGGATTGTCCGCGAGCAGTGAGCTCACCGACAAATACGTACAGGCTTTGCGCCCGGTGGGGAGATCTAGTGAAACTGCCCCGACCGATTGTTCCGACTTATCGCGCGAGAGGTGTTGCGGGCCGGCTGCCCCGACATCCTCGTCTGGGTTAAGAAAGGAAGTCAACCCCCCCCTCCGACCGCTGCTGAACCTGGTGCCCCCCTTCTAAATCGCGCCCGAAGTTAGGTTAGGTACGAACAAATATGCAAGGGCCGATAACAAATAGGAGTGAATTTCTCAACGGGTTGACAAGCCTTGGAGCAGTGCAGCTACGTTCTCGGAACGTACTGGGCACATACATCAGCAAGTTTGTCAGTTTTTAATTATCATTCTCTCCTGTAGTGAGAGAAAGTATATTAGCTTTTATACTAGTGGTAGTATAGGTTTTTCCGTTTTTTACGGGTTGAGTTTCACCGCTAGGTTTTTAGCGGGCATAGATCCATAGATCTCTTCCAGTCAGTGTTTGAAGAGGGAGTCGAATAAGCACTCTTCCCCTCCACGTCCTGGGTATACATTTATCTCTTTGTGAGATAAAGTTCATAGTTTTACGCGTCGGCATTTACTGCATCGTTTACGACGTAGTTTCCGGTCCGCGAGGTTTGATTTAATACTTCTGTATTTTAATTTCCTGTTACCGAATCTGTGAGCTCACCGTCATAGACATACAGGCTTTGCGTCCACCAAGAGAAGTTATCACTCCTCTTGGTAGTTGATCCGACTTATCGCGCGAGAGGTCATGCGGGCCGGCAGATTCGGGAGGACTTTCGCTAATTATTCGTTCACTGTTCCCTCGGATGTACTGGTATATTGATATATCCAGTAATCGGAGAGTGAACATGGCGCGGTACAGTTGTTATATTGTGTAAATTTCAGAATTTGCTTTCATTTATCTCTTTGTGAGATAAGGTTCATAGTTTTGCGCGGCGGCATTTACTGCATCGTTTACGACGTAGTTTCCGGTCCGCGAGGTTTGATTTAATACTTTTGTATTTTAATTTCCTGTTACCGAATCTGTGAGCTCCCCGTCAGAGACATACAGGCTTTGCGTCTACCAGGAGAAAATTTTTGTTCCTCCTGATAGTTGATCCGACTTATCGCGTGAGAGGTCTTGCGGGCCGGCAGATTCGGGAGGACTTTCGCTACTTATTCGTTCACTGTTCCTTCGGTTGTGCTTGTCACATTTGTGGTCAGGAGGTGAACATGGTGCGGTACTGATTTTGTGTATATATTTGTAAGTTTGGCATTTTTATCGTTTTCATCTAGTTTGCGTTAATTCCAGGTGATTTGGGCTTGATTTTTTAAATTGAGGAGTGACATTATTTTGTAATTAGTGCTTATGGATGATTTTACAGGTTTCAATTAGTGTTCCTTGTGACCTGACCTAACCTGACCTGACCTGACCTGACCTGACCTGACCTGACCTGTATTACGCGTATTTCGAACGGGAAATACGCTTTTCCGACGTTCCCCGTCGGAAAACCTCACAATAGTGCTTTCTAAAGGTGCGGAACGTCGATTTCGAGTGCGGAACGGTCATGCGATCGAGAAGTTCGCTTTTCCATCGCTCCTGTTCCTCGCACGAGGTATTCGAAACGCTGGGGATATTGATATGACCCTATTCTAAGCGAAGAAAATTCGCACTCCCGGTTGCAGGAATCGCAAAATCACCGACTTTACTGCACGCAGATCGACCGTGCGTGATCGTAAACGCTTGAATTGAGTCGGAAAGCGTTCCGCGCGTACAGAACGTGAATTGCGGGTGTATTACGCGTATTTCGAACGGGAAATACGCTTTTCCGACATTTCCCGTCGGAAAACCCCACAATAGTGCTTTCTAAAGGTGCGGAACGTCGATTTCGAGTGCGGAACGGTCATGCGATCGAGAAGTTCGCTTTTCCATCGCTCCTGTTCCTCGCACGAGGTATTCGAAACGCTGGGGATATTGATATGACCCTATACTAAGCGAAGAAAATTCGCACTCCCGGTTGCAGGAATCGCAAAATCACCGACTTTACTGCACGCAGATCGACCGTGCGTGATCGTAAACGCTTGAATTGAGTCGGAAAGCGTTCCGCGCGTACAGAACGTGAATTGCTGACCTGACCTGACCTGACCTGACCTGACCTGACCTGACCGGACCTGACCTGACCTGACCTGACCTGACCTGACCTGACCTGACCTGACCTGACCTGACCTAGTAGTAGTAGTAGTAGTAAGTTATCAGTTTGGGCGGGGTGAGGAGACGGTTCCCCTCACCAGGACCTTAGGTAAATTCATACCCACGAGAGGCTTTGCTCACCCTTGATACTCTAAGACATCCGGTTACTCCAGGAGGCACATAGCGCGAATTCGAACCTCAGTGTTTCACCTTCCGACGGGGGACTGTACGCTGACTTATTCATCCAACTGCCATGCTCCCTACTTTGTTAGCTAATGGCCTTCGGCCGTGGTTTACGTCGGGCGAGTTGGTGATAGAATATTCAGGTATACCGCCTGGAGTTGGCGGGGAACCGAAGAGAGTCACTTTGATCCTGTTTGTTCTATTCAGAGAGTGGACACTGAGAAGCGTCCGCTCCCCTTTTTCTTGACATCCCCACTAAGCGAGACTTTACCTATTAAACTCGAAATCGTGTTCAGGCTTCTAATGCGTAGTCGTTGTTAGTGTGTTATTTCCGGATAGTAAGGGAGTTTGTAGAAAAGCGATAGATGAAGACAGCTAATTGTGTTGTTAGACTTTCCGAGGCGGGCCCTTCGACCCTCTCTCGTGGTTAGTGGCAAAAAGTTTTGAAGACGGAGGAAAAAAAAAAAAAAAAAAAAAAAAAAAAAAAAAAAAAAAAAACCGATTTAACCCAAGGGCGTAGGATTGTCCGCGAGCAGTGAGCTCACCGACAAATACGTACAGGCTTTGCGCCCGGTGGGGAGATCTAGTGAAACTGCCCCGGCCGATTGTTCCGACTTATCGCGCGAGAGGTGTTGCGGGCCGGCTGCCCCGACATCCTCGTCTGGGTTAAGAAAGGAAGTCAACCCCCCCCTCCGACCGCTGCTGAACCTGGTGCCCCCCTTCTAAATCGCGCCCGAAGTTAGGTTAGGTACGAACAAATATGCAAGGGCCGATAACAAACAGGAGTGAATTTCTCAACGGGTTGACAAGCCTTGGAGCAGTGCAGCTACGTTCTCGGAACGTACTGGGCACATACATCAGCAAGTTTGTCAGTTTTTAATTATCATTCTCTCCTGTAGTGAGAGAAAGTATATTAGCTTTTATACTAGTGGTAGTATAGGTTTTTCCGTTTTTTACGGGTTGAGTTTCACCGCTAGGTTTTTAGCGGGCATAGATCCATAGATCTCTTCCAGTCAGTGTTTGAAGAGGGAGTCGAATAAGCACTCTTCCCCTCCACGTCCTGGGTATACATTTATCTCTTTGTGAGATAAAGTTCATAGTTTTACGCGTCGGCATTTACTGCATCGTTTACGACGTAGTTTCCGGTCCGCGAGGTTTGATTTAATACTTCTGTATTTTAATTTCCTGTTACCGAATCTGTGAGCTCACCGTCATAGACATACAGGCTTTGCGTCCACCAAGAGAAGTTATCACTCCTCTTGGTAGTTGATCCGACTTATCGCGCGAGAGGTCATGCGGGCCGGCAGATTCGGGAGGACTTTCGCTAATTATTCGTTCACTGTTCCCTCGGATGTACTGGTATATTGATATATCCAGTAATCGGAGAGTGAACATGGCGCGGTACAGTTGTTATATTGTGTAAATTTCAGAATTTGCTTTCATTTATCTCTTTGTGAGATAAGGTTCATAGTTTTGCGCGGCGGCATTTACTGCATCGTTTACGACGTAGTTTCCGGTCCGCGAGGTTTGATTTAATACTTTTGTATTTTAATTTCCTGTTACCGAATCTGTGAGCTCCCCGTCAGAGACATACAGGCTTTGCGTCTACCAGGAGAAAATTTTTGTTCCTCCTGATAGTTGATCCGACTTATCGCGTGAGAGGTCTTGCGGGCCGGCAGATTCGGGAGGACTTTCGCTACTTATTCGTTCACTGTTCCTTCGGTTGTGCTTGTCACATTTGTGGTCAGGAGGTGAACATGGTGCGGTACTGATTTTGTGTATATATTTGTAAGTTTGGCATTTTTATCGTTTTCATCTAGTTTGCGTTAATTCCAGGTGATTTGGGCTTGATTTTTTAAATTGAGGAGTGACATTATTTTGTAATTAGTGCTTATGGATGATTTTACAGGTTTCAATTAGTGTTCCTTGTGACCTGACCTAACCTGACCTGACCTGACCTGACCTGACCTGTATTACGCGTATTTCGAACGGGAAATACGCTTTTCCGACGTTCCCCGTCGGAAAACCTCACAATAGTGCTTTCTAAAGGTGCGGAACGTCGATTTCGAGTGCGGAACGGTCATGCGATCGAGAAGTTCGCTTTTCCATCGCTCCTGTTCCTCGCACGAGGTATTCGAAACGCTGGGGATATTGATATGACCCTATTCTAAGCGAAGAAAATTCGCACTCCCGGTTGCAGGAATCGCAAAATCACCGACTTTACTGCACGCAGATCGACCGTGCGTGATCGTAAACGCTTGAATTGAGTCGGAAAGCGTTCCGCGCGTACAGAACGTGAATTGCGGGTGTATTACGCGTATTTCGAACGGGAAATAGGCTTTTCCGACGTTCCCCGTCGGAAAACCTCACAATAGTGCTTTCTAAAGGTGCGGAACGTCGATTTCGAGTGCGGAACGGTCATGCGATCGAGAAGTTCGCTTTTCCATCGCTCCTGTTCCTCGCACGAGGTATTCGAAACGCTGGGGATATTGATATGACCCTATTCTAAGCGAAGAAAATTCGCACTCCCGGTTGCAGGAATCGCAAAATCACCGACTTTACTGCACGCAGATCGACCGTGCGTGATCGTAAACGCTTGAATTGAGTCGGAAAGCGTTCCGCGCGTACAGAACGTGAATTGCGGGTGTATTACGCGTATTTCGAACGGGAAATACGCTTTTCCGACGTTTCCCGTCGGAAAACCTCACAATAGTGCTTTCTAAACGTGCGGAACGTCGATTTCGAGTGTGGAACGGTCATGCGATCGAGAAGTTCGCTTTTCCATCGCTCCTGTTCCTCGCACGAGGTATTCGAAACGCTGGGGATATTGATATGACCCTATTCTAAGCGAAGAAAATTCGCACTCCCGGTTGCAGGAATCGCAAAATCACCGACTTTACTGCACGCAGATCGACCGTGCGTGATCGTAAACGCTTGAATTGAGTCGGAAAGCGTTCCGCGCGTACAGAACGTGAATTGCGGGTGTATTACGCGTATTTCGAACGGGAAATACGCTTTTCCGACGTTCCCCGTCGGAAAACCTCACAATAGTGCTTTCTAAAGGTGCGGAACGTCGATTTCGAGTGCGGAACGGTCATGCGATCGAGAAGTTCGCTTTTCCATCGCTCCTGTTCCTCGCACGAGGTATTCGAAACGCTGGGGATATTGATATGACCCTATTCTAAGCGACGAAAATTCGCACTCCCGGTTGCAGGAATCGCAAAATCACCGACTTTACTGCACGCAGATCGACCGTGCGTGATCGTAAACGCTTGAATTGAGTCGGAAAGCGTTCCGCGCGTACAGAACGTGAATTGCGGGTGTATTACGCGTATTTCGAACGGGAAATACGCTTTTCCGACATTTCCCGTCGGAAAACCTCACAATAGTGCTTTCTAAAGGTGCGGAACGTCGATTTCGAGTGCGGAACGGTCATGCGATCGAGAAGTTCGCTTTTCCATCGCTCCTGTTCCTCGCACGAGGTATTCGAAACGCTGGGGATATTGATATGACCCTATTCTAAGCGAAGAAAATTCGCACTCCCGGTTGCAGGAATCGCAAAATCACCGACTTTACTGCACGCAGATCGACCGTGCGTGATCGTAAACGCTTGAATTGAGTCGGAAAGCATTCCGCGCGTACAGAACGTGAATTGCGGGTGTATTACGCGTATTTCGAACGGGAAATACGCTTTTCCGACGTTCCCCGTCGGAAAACCTCACAATAGTGCTTTCTAAAGGTGCGGAACGTCGATTTCGAGTGCGGAACGGTCATGCGATCGAGAAGTTCGCTTTTCCATCGCTCCTGTTCCTCGCACGAGGTATTCGAAACGCTGGGGATATTGATATGACCCTATTCTAAGCGAAGAAAATTCGCACTCCCGGTTGCAGGAATCGCAAAATCACCGACTTTACTGCACGCAGATCGACCGTGCGTGATCGTAAACGCTTGAATTGAGTCGGAAAGCGTTCCGCGCGTACAGAACGTGAATTGCGGGTGTATTACGCGTATTTCGAACGGGAAATACGCTTTTCCGACATTTCCCGTCGGAAAACCTCACAATAGTGCTTTCTAAAGGTGCGGAACGTCGATTTCGAGTGCGGAACGGTCATGCGATCGAGAAGTTCGCTTTTCCATCGCTCCTGTTCCTCGCACGAGGTATTCGAAACGCTGGGGATATTGATATGACCCTATTCTAAGCGAAGAAAATTCGCACTCCCGGTTGCAGGAATCGCAAAATCACCGACTTTACTGCACGCAGATCGACCGTGCGTGATCGTAAACGCTTGAATTGAGTCGGAAAGCGTTCCGCGCGTACAGAACGTGAATTGCGGGTGTATTACGCGTATTTCGAACGGGAAATACGCTTTTCCGACGTTCCCCGTCGGAAAACCTCACAATAGTGCTTTCTAAAGGTGCGGAACGTCGATTTCGAGTGCGGAACGGTCATGCGATCGAGAAGTTCGCTTTTCCATCGCTCCTGTTCCTCGCACGAGGTATTCGAAACGCTGGGGATATTGATATGACCCTATTCTAAGCGAAGAAAATTCGCACTCCCGGTTGCAGGAATCGCAAAATCACCGACTTTACTGCACGCAGATCGACCGTGCGTGATCGTAAACGCTTGAATTGAGTCGGAAAGCGTTCCGCGCGTACAGAACGTGAATTGCGGGTGTATTACGCGTATTTCGAACGGGAAATACGCTTTTCCGACGTTTCCCGTCGGAAAACCTCACAATAGTGCTTTCTAAAGGTGCGGAACGTCGATTTCGAGTGTGGAACGGTCATGCGATCGAGAAGTTCGCTTTTCCATCGCTCCTGTTCCTCGCACGAGGTATTCGAAACGCTGGGGATATTGATATGACCCTATTCTAAGCGAAGAAAATTCGCACTCCCGGTTGCAGGAATCGCAAAATCACCGACTTTACTGCACGCAGATCGACCGTGCGTGATCGTTAACGCTTGAATTGAGTCGGAAAGCGTTCCGCGCGTACAGAACGTGAATTGCGGGTGTATTACGCGTATTTCGAACGGGAAATACGCTTTTCCGACGTTCCCCGTCGGAAAACCTCACAATAGTGCTTTCTAAAGGTGCGGAACGTCGATTTCGAGTGCGGAACGGTCATGCGATCGAGAAGTTCGCTTTTCCATCGCTCCTGTTCCTCGCACGAGGTATTCGAAACGCTGGGGATATTGATATGACCCTATTCTAAGCGAAGAAAATTCGCACTCCCGGTTGCAGGAATCGCATAATCACCGACTTTACTGCACGCAGATCGACCGTGCGTGATCGTAAACGCTTGAATTGAGTCGGAAAGCGTTCCGCGCGTACAGAACGTGAATTGCGGGTGTATTACGCGTATTTCGAACGGGAAATACGCTTTTCCGACATTTCCCGTCGGAAAACCTCACAATAGTGCTTTCTAAAGGTGCGGAACGTCGATTTCGAGTGCGGAACGGTCATGCGATCGAGAAGTTCGCTTTTCCATCGCTCCTGTTCCTCGCACGAGGTATTCGAAACGCTGGGGATATTGATATGACCCTATTCTAAGCGAAGAAAATTCGCACTCCCGGTTGCAGGAATCGCAAAATCACCGACTTTACTGCACGCAGATCGACCGTGCGTGATCGTAAACGCTTGAATTGAGTCGGAAAGCGTTCCGCGCGTACAGAACGTGAATTGCGGGTGTATTACGCGTATTTCGAACGGGAAATACGCTTTTCCGACGTTCCCCGTCGGAAAACCTCACAATAGTGCTTTCTAAAGGTGCGGAACGTCGATTTCGAGTGCGGAACGGTCATGCGATCGAGAAGTTCGCTTTTCCATCGCTCCTGTTCCTCGCACGAGGTATTCGAAACGCTGGGGATATTGATATGACCCTATTCTAAGCGAAGAAAATTCGCACTCCCGGTTGCAGGAATCGCAAAATCACCGACTTTACTGCACGCAGATCGACCGTGCGTGATCGTAAACGCTTGAATTGAGTCGGAAAGCGTTCCGCGCGTACAGAACGTGAATTGCGGGTGTATTACGCGTATTTCGAACGGGAAATACGCTTTTCCGACGTTTCCCGTCGGAAAACCTCACAATAGTGCTTTCTAAAGGTGCGGAACGTCGATTTCGAGTGTGGAACGGTCATGCGATCGAGAAGTTCGCTTTTCCATCGCTCCTGTTCCTCGCACGAGGTATTCGAAACGCTGGGGATATTGATATGACCCTATTCTAAGCGAAGAAAATTCGCACTCCCGGTTGCAGGAATCGCAAAATCACCGACTTTACTGCACGCAGATCGACCGTGCGTGATCGTAAACGCTTGAATTGAGTCGGAAAGCGTTCCGCGCGTACAGAACGTGAATTGCGGGTGTATTACGCGTATTTCGAACTAGAAATACGCTTTTCCGACGTTCCCCGTCGGAAAACCTCACAATAGTGCTTTCTAAAGGTGCGGAACGTCGATTTCGAGTGCGGAACGGTCATGCGATCGAGAAGTTCGCTTTTCCATCGCTCCTGTTCCTCGCACGAGGTATTCGAAACGCTGGGGATATTGATATGACCCTATTCTAAGCGAAGAAAATTCGCACTCCCGGTTGCAGGAATCGCAAAATCACCGACTTTACTGCACGCAGATCGACCGTGCGTGATCGTAAACGCTTGAATTGAGTCGGAAAGCGTTCCGCGCGTACAGAACGTGAATTGCGGGTGTATTACGCGTATTTCGAACGGGAAATACGCTTTTCCGACATTTCCCGTCGGAAAACCTCACAATAGTGCTTTCTAAAGGTGCGGAACGTCGATTTCGAGTGCGGAACGGTCATGCGATCGAGAAGTTCGCTTTTCCATCGCTCCTGTTCCTCGCACGAGGTATTCGAAACGCTGGGGATATTGATATGACCCTATTCTAAGCGAAGAAAATTCGCACTCCCGGTTGCAGGAATCGCAAAATCACCGACTTTACTGCACGCAGATCGACCGTGCGTGATCGTAAACGCTTGAATTGAGTCGGAAAGCGTTCCGCGCGTACAGAACGTGAATTGCGGGTGTATTACGCGTATTTCGAACGGGAAATACGCTTTTCCGACGTTCCCCGTCGGAAAACCTCACAATAGTGCTTTCTAAAGGTGCGGAACGTCGATTTCGAGTGCGGAACGGTCATGCGATCGAGAAGTTCGCTTTTCCATCGCTCCTGTTCCTCGCACGAGGTATTCGAAACGCTGGGGATATTGATATGACCCTATTCTAAGCGAAGAAAATTCGAACTCCCGGTTGCAGGAATCGCAAAATCACCGACTTTACTGCACGCAGATCGACCGTGCGTGATCGTAAACGCTTGAATTGAGTCGGAAAGCGTTCCGCGCGTACAGAACGTGAATTGCGGGTGTATTACGCGTATTTCGAACGGGAAATACGCTTTTCCGACGTTTCCCGTCGGAAAACCTCACAATAGTGCTTTCTAAAGGTGCGGAACGTCGATTTCGAGTGTGGAACGGTCATGCGATCGAGAAGTTCGCTTTTCCATCGCTCCTGTTCCTCGCACGAGGTATTCGAAACGCTGGGGATATTGATATGACCCTATTCTAAGCGAAGAAAATTCGCACTCCCGGTTGCAGGAATCGCAAAATCACCGACTTTACTGCACGCAGATCGACCGTGCGTGATCGTAAACGCTTGAATTGAGTCGGAAAGCGTTCCGCGCGTACAGAACGTGAATTGCGGGTGTATTACGCGTATTTCGAACTAGAAATACGCTTTTCCGACGTTCCCCGTCGGAAAACCTCACAATAGTGCTTTCTAAAGGTGCGGAACGTCGATTTCGAGTGCGGAACGGTCATGCGATCGAGAAGTTCGCTTTTCCATCGCTCCTGTTCCTCGCACGAGGTATTCGAAACGCTGGGGATATTGATATGACCCTATTCTAAGCGAAGAAAATTCGCACTCCCGGTTGCAGGAATCGCAAAATCACCGACTTTACTGCACGCAGATCGACCGTGCGTGATCGTAAACGCTTGAATTGAGTCGGAAAGCGTTCCGCGCGTACAGAACGTGAATTGCGGGTGTATTACGCGTATTTCGAACGGGAAATACGCTTTTCCGACGTTCCCCGACGGAAAACCTCACAATAGTGCTTTCTAAAGGTGCGGAACGTCGATTTCGAGTGCGGAACGGTCATGCGATTGAGAAGTTCGCTTTTCCATCGCTCCTGTTCCTCGCACGAGGTATTCGAAACGCTGGGGATATTGATATGACCCTATTCTAAGCGAAGAAAATTCGCACTCCCGGTTGCAGGAATCGCAAAATCACCGACTTTACTGCACGCAGATCGACCGTGCGTGATCGTAAACGCTTGAATTGAGTCGGAAAGCGTTCCGCGCGTACAGAACGTGAATTGCGGGTGTATTACGCGTATTTCGAACGGGAAATACGCTTTTCCGACGTTCCCCGTCGGAAAACCTCACAATAGTGCTTTCTAAAGGTGCGGAACGTCGATTTCGAGTGCGGAACGGTCATGCGATCGAGAAGTTCGCTTTTCCATCGCTCCTGTTCCTCGCACGAGGTATTCGAAACGCTGGGGATATTGATATGACCCTATTCTAAGCGAAGAAAATTCGAACTCCCGGTTGCAGGAATCGCAAAATCACCGACTTTACTGCACGCAGATCGACCGTGCGTGATCGTAAACGCTTGAATTGAGTCGGAAAGCGTTCCGCGCGTACAGAACGTGAATTGCGGGTGTATTACGCGTATTTCGAACGGGAAATACGCTTTTCCGACGTTCCCCGACGGAAAACCTCACAATAGTGCTTTCTAAAGGTGCGGAACGTCGATTTCGAGTGCGGAACGGTCATGCGATTGAGAAGTTCGCTTTTCCATCGCTCCTGTTCCTCGCACGAGGTATTCGAAACGCTGGGGATATTGATATGACCCTATTCTAAGCGAAGAAAATTCGCACTCCCGGTTGCAGGAATCGCAAAATCACCGACTTTACTGCACGCAGATCGACCGTGCGTGATCGTAAACGCTTGAATTGAGTCGGAAAGCGTTCCGCGCGTACAGAACGTGAATTGCGGGTGTATTACGCGTATTTCGAACGGGAAATACGCTTTTCCGACGTTCCCCGTCGGAAAACCTCACAATAGTGCTTTCTAAAGGTGCGGAACGTCGATTTCGAGTGCGGAACGGTCATGCGATCGAGAAGTTCGCTTTTCCATCGCTCCTGTTCCTCGCACGAGGTATTCGAAACGCTGGGGATATTGATATGACCCTATTCTAAGCGAAGAAAATTCGAACTCCCGGTTGCAGGAATCGCAAAATCACCGACTTTACTGCACGCAGATCGACCGTGCGTGATCGTAAACGCTTGAATTGAGTCGGAAAGCGTTCCGCGCGTACAGAACGTGAATTGCGGGTGTATTACGCGTATTTCGAACGGGAAATACGCTTTTCCGACGTTTCCCGTCGGAAAACCTCACAATAGTGCTTTCTAAAGGTGCGGAACGTCGATTTCGAGTGTGGAACGGTCATGCGATCGAGAAGTTCGCTTTTCCATCGCTCCTGTTCCTCGCACGAGGTATTCGAAACGCTGGGGATATTGATATGACCCTATTCTAAGCGAAGAAAATTCGCACTCCCGGTTGCAGGAATCGCAAAATCACCGACTTTACTGCACGCAGATCGACCGTGCGTGATCGTAAACGCTTGAATTGAGTCGGAAAGCGTTCCGCGCGTACAGAACGTGAATTGCGGGTGTATTACGCGTATTTCGAACGGGAAATACGCTTTTCCGACGTTCCCCGTCGGAAAACCTCACAATAGTGCTTTCTAAAGGTGCGGAACGTCGATTTCGAGTGCGGAACGGTCATGCGATCGAGAAGTTCGATTTTCCATCGCTCCTGTTCCTCGCACGAGGTATTCGAAACGCTGGGGATATTGATATGACCCTATTCTAAGCGAAGAAAATTCGCACTCCCGGTTGCAGGAATCGCAAAATCACCGACTTTACTGCACGCAGATCGACCGTGCGTGATCGTAAACGCTTGAATTGAGTCGGAAAGCGTTCCGCGCGTACAGAACGTGAATTGCGGGTGTATTACGCGTATTTCGAACGGGAAATACGCTTTTCCGACGTTCCCCGACGGAAAACCTCACAATAGTGCTTTCTAAAGGTGCGGAACGTCGATTTCGAGTGCGGAACGGTCATGCGATCGAGAAGTTCGCTTTTCCATCGCTCCTGTTCCTCGCACGAGGTATTCGAAACGCTGGGGATATTGATATGACCCTATTCTAAGCGAAGAAAATTCGCACTCCCGGTTGCAGGAATCGCAAAATCACCGACTTTACTGCACGCAGATCGACCGTGCGTGATCGTAAACGCTTGAATTGAGTCGGAAAGCGTTCCGCGCGTACAGAACGTGAATTGCGGGTGTATTACGCGTATTTCGAACGGGAAATACGCTTTTCCGACGTTCCCCGTCGGAAAACCTCACAATAGTGCTTTCTAAAGGTGCGGAACGTCGATTTCGAGTGCGGAACGGTCATGCGATCGAGAAGTTCGCTTTTCCATCGCTCCTGTTCCTCGCACGAGGTATTCGAAACGCTGGGGATATTGATATGACCCTATTCTAAGCGAAGAAAATTCGAACTCCCGGTTGCAGGAATCGCAAAATCACCGACTTTACTGCACGCAGATCGACCGTGCGTGATCGTAAACGCTTGAATTGAGTCGGAAAGCGTTCCGCGCGTACAGAACGTGAATTGCGGGTGTATTACGCGTATTTCGAACGGGAAATACGCTTTTCCGACGTTCCCCGTCGGAAAACCTCACAATAGTGCTTTCTAAAGGTGCGGAACGTCGATTTCGAGTGCGGAACGGTCATGCGATCGAGAAGTTCGCTTTTCCATCGCTCCTGTTCCTCGCACGAGGTATTCGAAACGCTGGGGATATTGATATGACCCTATTCTAAGCGAAGAAAATTCGCACTCCCGGTTGCAGGAATCGCAAAATCACCGACTTTACTGCACGCAGATCGACCGTGCGTGATCGTAAACGCTTGAATTGAGTCGGAAAGCGTTCCGCGCGTACAGAACGTGAATTGCGGGTGTATTACGCGTATTTCGAACGGGAAATACGCTTTTCCGACGTTTCCCGTCGGAAAACCTCACAATAGTGCTTTCTAAAGGTGCGGAACGTCGATTTCGAGTGTGGAACGGTCATGCGATCGAGAAGTTCGCTTTTCCATCGCTCCTGTTCCTCGCACGAGGTATTCGAAACGCTGGGGATATTGATATGACCCTATTCTAAGCGAAGAAAATTCGCACTCCCGGTTGCAGGAATCGCAAAATCACCGACTTTACTGCACGCAGATCGACCGTGCGTGATCGTTAACGCTTGAATTGAGTCGGAAAGCGTTCCGCGCGTACAGAACGTGAATTGCGGGTGTATTACGCGTATTTCGAACGGGAAATACGCTTTTCCGACATTTCCCGTCGGAAAACCTCACAATAGTGCTTTCTAAAGGTGCGGAACGTCGATTTCGAGTGCGGAACGGTCATGCGATCGAGAAGTTCGCTTTTCCATCGCTCCTGTTCCTCGCACGAGGTATTCGAAACGCTGGGGATATTGATATGACCCTATTCTAAGCGAAGAAAATTCGCACTCCCGGTTGCAGGAATCGCAAAATCACCGACTTTACTGCACGCAGATCGACCGTGCGTGATCGTAAACGCTTGAATTGAGTCGGAAAGCGTTCCGCGCGTACAGAACGTGAATTGCGGGTGTATTACGCGTATTTCGAACGGGAAATACGCTTTTCCGACGTTCCCCGTCGGAAAACCTCACAATAGTGCTTTCTAAAGGTGCGGAACGTCGATTTCGAGTGCGGAACGGTCATGCGATCGAGAAGTTCGCTTTTCCATCGCTCCTGTTCCTCGCACGAGGTATTCGAAACGCTGGGGATATTGATATGACCCTATTCTAAGCGAAGAAAATTCGCACTCCCGGTTGCAGGAATCGCAAAATCACCGACTTTACTGCACGCAGATCGACCGTGCGTGATCGTAAACGCTTGAATTGAGTCGGAAAGCGTTCCGCGCGTACAGAACGTGAATTGCGGGTGTATTACGCGTATTTCGAACGGGAAATACGCTTTTCCGACGTTTCCCGTCGGAAAACCTCACAATAGTGCTTTCTAAAGGTGCGGAACGTCGATTTCGAGTGTGGAACGGTCATGCGATCGAGAAGTTCGCTTTTCCATCGCTCCTGTTCCTCGCACGAGGTATTCGAAACGCTGGGGATATTGATATGACCCTATTCTAAGCGAAGAAAATTCGCACTCCCGGTTGCAGGAATCGCAAAATCACCGACTTTACTGCACGCAGATCGACCGTGCGTGATCGTAAACGCTTGAATTGAGTCGGAAAGCGTTCCGCGCGTACAGAACGTGAATTGCGGGTGTATTACGCGTATTTCGAACGGGAAATACGCTTTTCCGACGTTCCCCGTCGGAAAACCTCACAATAGTGCTTTCTAAAGGTGCGGAACGTCGATTTCGAGTGCGGAACGGTCATGCGATCGAGAAGTTCGCTTTTCCATCGCTCCTGTTCCTCGCACGAGGTATTCGAAACGCTGGGGATATTGATATGACCCTATTCTAAGCGAAGAAAATTCGCACTCCCGGTTGCAGGAATCGCAAAATCACCGACTTTACTGCACGCAGATCGACCGTGCGTGATCGTAAACGCTTGAATTGAGTCGGAAAGCGTTCCGCGCGTACAGAACGTGAATTGCGGGTGTATTACGCGTATTTCGAACGGGAAATACGCTTTTCCGACATTTCCCGTCGGAAAACCTCACAATAGTGCTTTCTAAAGGTGCGGAACGTCGATTTCGAGTGCGGAACGGTCATGCGATCGAGAAGTTCGCTTTTCCATCGCTCCTGTTCCTCGCACGAGGTATTCGAAACGCTGGGGATATTGATATGACCCTATTCTAAGCGAAGAAAATTCGCACTCCCGGTTGCAGGAATCGCAAAATCACCGACTTTACTGCACGCAGATCGACCGTGCGTGATCGTAAACGCTTGAATTGAGTCGGAAAGCGTTCCGCGCGTACAGAACGTGAATTGCGGGTGTATTACGCGTATTTCGAACGGGAAATACGCTTTTCCGACGTTCCCCGTCGGAAAACCTCACAATAGTGCTTTCTAAAGGTGCGGAACGTCGATTTCGAGTGCGGAACGGTCATGCGATCGAGAAGTTCGCTTTTCCATCGCTCCTGTTCCTCGCACGAGGTATTCGAAACGCTGGGGATATTGATATGACCCTATTCTAAGCGAAGAAAATTCGCACTCCCGGTTGCAGGAATCGCAAAATCACCGACTTTACTGCACGCAGATCGACCGTGCGTGATCGTAAACGCTTGAATTGAGTCGGAAAGCGTTCCGCGCGTACAGAACGTGAATTGCGGGTGTATTACGCGTATTTCGAACGGGAAATACGCTTTTCCGACATTTCCCGTCGGAAAACCTCACAATAGTGCTTTCTAAAGGTGCGGAACGTCGATTTCGAGTGCGGAACGGTCATGCGATCGAGAAGTTCGCTTTTCCATCGCTCCTGTTCCTCGCACGAGGTATTCGAAACGCTGGGGATATTGATATGACCCTATTCTAAGCGAAGAAAATTCGCACTCCCGGTTGCAGGAATCGCAAAATCACCGACTTTACTGCACGCAGATCGACCGTGCGTGATCGTAAACGCTTGAATTGAGTCGGAAAGCGTTCCGCGCGTACAGAACGTGAATTGCGGGTGTATTACGCGTATTTCGAACGGGAAATACGCTTTTCCGACGTTCCCCGTCGGAAAACCTCACAATAGTGCTTTCTAAAGGTGCGGAACGTCGATTTCGAGTGCGGAACGGTCATGCGATCGAGAAGTTCGCTTTTCCATCGCTCCTGTTCCTCGCACGAGGTATTCGAAACGCTGGGGATATTGATATGACCCTATTCTAAGCGAAGAAAATTCGCACTCCCGGTTGCAGGAATCGCAAAATCACCGACTTTACTGCACGCAGATCGACCGTGCGTGATCGTAAACGCTTGAATTGAGTCGGAAAGCGTTCCGCGCGTACAGAACGTGAATTGCGGGTGTATTACGCGTATTTCGAACGGGAAATACGCTTTTCCGACGTTCCCCGTCGGAAAACCTCACAATAGTGCTTTCTAAAGGTGCGGAACGTCGATTTCGAGTGTGGAACGGTCATGCGATCGAGAAGTTCGCTTTTCCATCGCTCCTGTTCCTCGCACGAGGTATTCGAAACGCTGGGGATATTGATATGACCCTATTCTAAGCGAAGAAAATTCGCACTCCCGGTTGCAGGAATCGCAAAATCACCGACTTTACTGCACGCAGATCGACCGTGCGTGATCGTAAACGCTTGAATTGAGTCGGAAAGCGTTCCGCGCGTACAGAACGTGAATTGCGGGTGTATTACGCGTATTTCGAACGGGAAATACGCTTTTCCGACGTTCCCCGTCGGAGAACCTCACAATAGTGCTTTCTAAAGGTGCGGAACGTCGATTTCGAGTGCGGAACGGTCATGCGATCGAGAAGTTCGCTTTTCCATCGCTCCTGTTCCTCGCACGAGGTATTCGAAACGCTGGGGATATTGATATGACCCTATTCTAAGCGAAGAAAATTCGCACTCCCGGTTGCAGGAATCGCAAAATCACCGACTTTACTGCACGCAGATCGACCGTGCGTGATCGTAAACGCTTGAATTGAGTCGGAAAGCGTTCCGCGCGTACAGAACGTGAATTGCGGGTGTATTACGCGTATTTCGAACGGGAAATACGCTTTTCCGACGTTCCCCGTCGGAAAACCTCACAATAGTGCTTTCTAAAGGTGCGGAACGTCGATTTCGAGTGCTGAACGGTCATGCGATCGAGAAGTTCGCTTTTCCATCGCTCCTGTTCCTCGCACGAGGTATTCGAAACGCTGGGGATATTGATATGACCCTATTCTAAGCGAAGAAAATTCGCACTCCCGGTTGCAGGAATCGCAAAATCACCGACTTTACTGCACGCAGATCGACCGTGCGTGATCGTAAACGCTTGAATTGAGTCGGAAAGCGTTCCGCGCGTACAGAACGTGAAGTGCGGGTGTATTACGCGTATTTCGAACGGGAAATACGCTTTTCCGACGTTTCCCGTCGGAAAACCTCACAATAGTGCTTTCTAAAGGTGCGGAACGTCGATTTCGAGTGCGGAACGGTCATGCGATCGAGAAGTTCGCTTTTCCATCGCTCCTGTTCCTCGCACGAGGTATTCGAAACGCTGGGGATATTGATATGACCCTATTCTAAGCGAAGAAAATTCGCACTCCCGGTTGCAGGAATCGCAAAATCACCGACTTTACTGCACGCAGATCGACCGTGCGTGATCGTAAACGCTTGAATTGAGTCGGAAAGCGTTCCGCGCGTACAGAACGTGAATTGCGGGTGTATTACGCGTATTTCGAACGGGAAATACGCTTTTCCGACGTTCCCCGTCGGAAAACCTCACAATAGTGCTTTCTAAAGGTGCGGAACGTCGATTTCGAGTGCGGAACGGTCATGCGATCGAGAAGTTCGCTTTTCCATCGCTCCTGTTCCTCGCACGAGGTATTCTAAACGCTGGGGATATTGATATGACCCTATTCTAAGCGAAGAAAATTCGCACTCCCGGTTGCAGGAATCGCAAAATCACCGACTTTACTGCACGCAGATCGACCGTGCGTGATCGTAAACGCTTGAATTGAGTCGGAAAGCGTTCCGCGCGTACAGAACGTGAATTGCTGACCTGACCTTTTTTTTTTTTTTTTTTTTTGTAACGGGGAGAAAATGCATTACGCACACCCGGCGGCGGTAGGGCAAACGCCGGGTAGTGTGGGACTCCCCGTGGGTGAGCAACCGCCCACCCGCGGGTGTACCCAATAAAAACTCCCCGGTAGCCTCCATCGGGTGATTCGGCGGCCGCGGGAACGCAGAAGCACACCACCGCGACCGCCACACCCAGCGCCCCCCACAACAGGGGGCACATCGCGGAGGGGGCATAAATTCCTGCCCCCTACCACCATCATATCAGCGCCGGAGGGCCACGCTCCGGCGCTCTCAACCTCTGGGACCGATCGCGAAGACGGCGGCGCACCTACCGCCGGCCGTCTCGGTCCCCCGGCCCTGAGCTTAAAAACGTAGCGGGTCACCGCGACAGTAACCCCGCTCAGGGCCGGTTGCCTCCTCTTTGCCGCCGTAATTACGGCGGCTGGCGGGCTTGGCGAGGGGCTATGGGGGCCAGTGGCCCCGCTGCACCGTCCCCTCCAGGGAGGGGAGCGGCGCTGACGGCCACCGGCCGCCGCCTCCTATTTCGCCTCGCCCGTCGACGTTCTTGACGAGCGGGATCGGTACGCTCCCGCTCCCGCTCGTCTGCCTCCTTCAGCGAGATGACCTCCTCGCAGAAGGAGGCCACCGCATTCCACGACCTCCCGCTGCCAGCCAATGAAGCAACAACGGCCGGCAACGAGAGGTCCCACCCTATCTCCATTCGGAGTGCCCGCCTTTGTCGAGCAAAGGCCGGGCACTCCTCCAACGTGTGCGGCGCCTAATCAAACTCGGCGCCGCACTGATGGCACTCAGCCGTCACCTCCGCCCCCACTTTATGCAGGTACTCACCGAAGCATCCGTGCCCGGTGAGCACCTGCGTGAGGCGGTAGGAGAGCCTGCCATGTCCGCGGTCCAGCCAACCATCAAAGTTGGCCAGGACCGCGCCGACAGCGGGCTTGCGGGCGGCGGGGCTAGCTAAAAGCTGCCTCCGCCACTCCTCGCGTGCCCGCTGCCTGGACTGGCGCTTCCACACCTCGACCACTCGGTCCGGCGGGTCCTCCCCCGTCCGGCGGAACATCTGCCGACGCCGATATACTTCGGCGTCGGCAGCCGCCTGGAGATGAAAGGGGAGTATCCCCGCCAGGACCAGCGCCACCTCCGTGGATACGGTGCGATAGCCTCTGATCACCCTGATGGCTGCCCGCCGCTGTATACGGCTGAGGATTAACCGGCTACGCCGGCATGCCACCAGGGTGTCGGCCCATACGGCAGAGCCGTACAGGGCCATGGCCCGCACCACCCCCACGTAGAGGCGGCGCACCCTCTCTTCTGGTCCCCCGAGGTTGGGCATAAGGCGACCAAGCATGGTCGCCACACCCTCCACTCGGGGGGCCAAGCGGTCGAAGTGGCCTTCGAAGCGCCAGCGGCCGTCGATGTCCAGCCCGAGATACTTGAACCGGCTCTGGACATCGACCCAGGCTCCTCCTATTCGGATCCGCGTCGGGGGAGGCTTCCGCGTCAGAGGCAGTCTGTGAAACCAGACCGCCTCCGTCTTCTGCGGCGACACCTGCAACCCCAACTCCCGGATCCGGGCGACGACCGAGGCCGCCCCCATTTCTCCCAAACGGCTCGTCCTTGTCCACTCCCTACCGCCGGCGATCACCAAAGTGTCGTCTGCGTAGCAGACGACGGCGACGCCATGCGGCAGGGGCCCGCAAAGCACTGTGTCGTACCCCAAGTTCCAGAGCGATGGCCCCGACGGGGATCCCTGGGGAACGCCACAGTATACCTCCCTCCGAAGCATTCCGTACCGGCCCGGATACGTGATGCACCTGTCCTGCAGATAGTCTGCGAACACGGCTCGAAGGCGGGGGGGCACTCCGTGCTTATGGAGCGCCTCCCTCACCTTCCCCCAGGGCAGGGTGTTGAATGCATTGGCGATATCTATGGATATCGCCAACACCACCCCGCCCCGGTCCACCGCAGAGTCCGCGAGGGCCCTCACGTGCTCGATCGCGTCTAGCGTCGAGCGACCCTCGCGGAAGCCGAACTGCGTGTCGGCCAGGCCGTGTTCGCCACCGCCGGACAGGTGCCTGGAGAGGCGGGAAACGAGCACGCGCTCGAATAGTTTCCCCGCCTCATCCAGCAGACATATGGGCCGGTACGCGGAGGGAGACTCCGCGGGCTTACCCTTCTTCGGGACAAGGACGAGCCTCGCCTCCTTCCATGCTCGCGGCACTCGACCCCACATCAGGCAGCCGTCTAGCAGACGCCTGAAGCGGGGCCCGAGGACGCTCAGGGCCAAGACCCAGGCACGCCCGGGTATGCCGTCCGGGCCGGGGGCCGTATTTCGGGCACCCAGCCGTCGGACGGCAGCGGCGAGCTCCTCCTCCGTGACCCTGACATCGGCGGACCACAATAACGGGTCCGCCAGCTCGGCGGGTCGTCGCTCATCCCGAACCACGGGAAAGAGCGTATCTACGACCCGCTGTAGCACGTCGGGGTCTAGACTCTCCGAGACCGGGGGCGCCGGTGGGCGCAGGCGCCCCATCACGATCCGATAGGGACGCCCCCACGGATCGCGGTTCAGAGAGTCCAGGAGCTCGTCCCAGGCTCTGGCCTTGGCCCTTTTGATGGCCGCTTGGAGGTCAACCGTAGCCTGGCGATGGGCCAAGTACAGCTCCTCCTCTCTCGCCGGGTCGCGACGTCGTCTCCTGCGTTGCCTCGTGTACCGGCGTCGGGCCGCCACGCTGATTGCACGCAGCGCGGCGATCTCGTCCGACCACCAGTACACGGGCCGTCGTGGAGGCCTACGGACTCGGGGCATAGCGGCGTCACAAACCGCCGTCATCGTGCCCCGGAACCACTCGGCCTCCGCATCGACGTCGTCGACCGGCCCGGGCGGAGTTTCCGCCCAGGACATGGCGAGAGCTGCGGCCATCAACGCATCCTCGTCGAGGCGGCCAAGCGCCCATCGGCGTGGTCGTTCACACCCCGTCTGGCGGCGGGCGGGGTGGCCCTGCATCCGGGTGGCAGATACATCCATAAGGATGTGGAGGTGGTCGCTCAGCGTCTCCACCTCCTCCGCCACCCTCCACCCCGTCACGTATCTCGCGGCGGCGGGCAATGCCCAAGAGAGATCGATTATCGATTCTCCCTGACGCCGCGAGAACGTGGGGACAGACCCCCGATTTAGCAATCGGAGGTCTAGTCCCGCCGCCCACTCCAGCACAGTGTCGCCCCTCGCGTCGGTTGCTGACCTGACCTGACCTGACCTAACCTGAGCTGACCTGACCTGACCTTTTTTTTTTTTTTTTTTTTTCCCACCATCCACCTCTCCACTGCACCTCCCGGACCACTCTGTGCGAGTATTGCACAGGAGGTGCAGCCAGTGCTACCACGCCTGTTAGCGGCATTTCCCCACGTCCCCACCCCCAAAATATGGAGGATTGGGGTTCAGGACCGCAGTGTCACCGGCCTTTGCCAAAAGGGCAAAGGTCTCACACCGCAGGGTATAAAAACCCATATCGCGAAAAAGAAAAATCCCCGAGTGAGTCTAAGTCACAACTAAACATAACATAATAAGTACTCGAAGTCTACTTAAGTAAATAAATAAGTAATTAAATAAATAAATAAATGAATAAATAAATAAGTAAATAAATAAATAAATAATTAAATAAATAAATAAGTAAATAAATAAATAAATAAATAAATAAATAAATAAGTAGACAAAAGAACTAATACGTACCTGTGTATGGTCATACCATCATTCCAAATCAGGGTTGCCCTCGTCTGGTCGGTCCTCGGAGGCCCTCCCTCTCGCGTCGACGTTCCTCTTCCTCCTTTTGCCGTAAGATAGACCGTGCAAATATTGCCGCCGAGTTCCATGTGTTAGTGGATATGCACATGGTACGTGCGAGGGTTGCAACAGTTAAGGACTCGCCGGTGCTTAGCGAGAACTCCAACCTTTTGTCAGTCCATTTCCGACAGTGGAAAAAGGTATGCTCTGCGTCGTCCTCTTCGGCCTCGCAGAACCAACATGCAGGTGAGTGCTCCTTCTTGATTACGAACAAGAACTTGCTAAAGCACCCGCATCCCGTAAGCAGTTGGGTGAGGTAATAATCTAACTGGCCCTTCCTCGCCTTGCGCCATACTGTCGGATTAGGGATAAGGGACCTGGTCCACTTCCCATGTGGGGATGTCGTCCAACGCTCGCTCCACAGTTCTTCAATCTCAGACTCAGTAGGCCGTAGTGGGATGGTGCTCCTTCCAGGCCGATTGCTTCCAGTGAGGGACCTCCTTTTGTTCCAGTATAACCTAGATCTCCGATGCGCCTCAAGATCTATGGGTAGAACCCCGAGAATAACCGCCAATGCTTCGTAGGAAGCCCTCTTGTATGCCGAAGAGGCCCTGATAAGGATAACCTTGTCCATCTGTCGGAGGGCAGTATTGATGGCAGCTGTGTTGCCAGGTGAAAGTTTGTGAGCCCAATTGGGGGCCGCGTATAATACTATAGACCGCGCCACAGAGAGAATCAACTTCCTGGTAGATTCTCGTGGTCCGCCGATCCTGGGCATAAGACGTCCCAGGCATGAAACAACCTTGCTCGCCCTTATTGCAGCGTATTCGACATGCGGCCTGAATGTCTTACCCTTGTCAATCAGGAGCCCTAAATAGTTAATTGTGCTGGAAATCACAATTTGATGGCCGTGGAACGAAAAGGATGTCATGGGGATAGATTTCCATGCTGCAAGTTGCACCGCCTCCGTCTTATGATGTGCGAGTTCTAAGTGCTTTTTCCCCATCCAGTCGGCGATAACTCCCAATGATCGCGAAAGGGCCGTAAGGAGTGCTAGCTCCGTAGGGGCTGTCACTAAAATCGCCAAGTCGTCGGCGTAGGCAACCGGGTATATTTCGCGCTGATTGATTTGGTCAAGTAGGTTGTCATACACAAGGTTCCACAGGAACGGGCCAAGTACGGAGCCCTGTGGAACCCCCGCGAATACTTGTTTCGAGACCGTGCCATCGGGGCATTCCGCGATGATCAAACGGTCCGACAGATAATCCTTTATTATATCGACTAGATAGCGTGGGGTGCCGATGGTTATAAGCGCCTTAATAATATCAGCCCAACGGAGGGAGTTGAAGGCGTTCTTAACGTCGAGGGTCACGAGCAGGGCAATCATCCTGGCATTAGCAGCTGTGCGCGACAGGTCAAGGATCCTCTGGATCGCATCCACCGTTGATCGTCCTTTGCAAAAACCGTACTGGGCGGCATGGTGGCCCTTATGAACGCTCTGTATCCGAGACAAAAGTAAGTACTCGTACACTTTCGAAATATGATCGAGGATACATAGGGGACGATATCCCTTAATTGTCCCTCCATCAGCGCTCTTCGGTATCAAGACAAGTCGCTGTGTCTTCCATTGCGGAAGAAACGCTCGTGCAGCGAGACATTGGTTGTATATATGACTTAGAATCGGGGTATCTCCCGCTCTTTTAATCGCTGTGGCAGGGATGCCGTCGGGTCCAGGAGCACCCTTAGCCTTGAGCCTGCTGAGTGCCGATCGTATCTCCTCATCAGAGAACGGAGTAGGGGGGGCCGCTGGAAGGGTCGCCCATCCTGCATAAGAAGTGGCCCTTTGTGTCAGATTTGGAGAGACCAGGAACAGCTTGTCTATCTGGGCTTCCATTTCCCGCACAGAGAGAGATGTAGGACCAGCAGACTGTGTCATGGTCTTCATGACAGTTCTATATGGCTTACCCCACGGGTCTGAGTCGACGGTCGCGCATAGCGCCTCCCAAGCCCTTTTTTTACTCTGGTAGATCACTTTCTTCAGAGCACTGCGAGATTGTCTGTAAGCATCGCGAGCGGCATTGATGACTGTTGTTGACGCTCGTCTAGCACGTTGAAGTTTCCTCCGGAGCTTGTGGCAGGCAGCTCGAGCCTCAGCAACTTCCGCACACCACCAATACTTGGTCGTGCGTCCATTTACTAGGGGTTTCTTACGCTTGGCAGCAATGTCGAGTGACGCTGATATCATGTCCACCCCCGAAAGTGCTGCATCGAGACCTTTCTTTTGCAGGAGTTGAGGGGTTGCGGTGTTCAGGGAGGCAGTAAACAGCTCCCAGTCTGCTTTACTAGTGCACCAACCACCTGCCGTAATCGGGGTGGTCCTTTGTCTCTCCGGCGCCATAAGATATTCCAACGGAATATGGTCCGAAGGGTTATATGTGGAAGAATGCGCCATTGTGATTCCCCTTCTAAAAATATTTGGCCCGCAAAGGGCGATGTCAATGACGGAAGACCCATTGTGCCGCACGAGGGTGGGCGTGCCTGAGGTGTCAACAGGTGTAAGTCCCAATCGCGCCGCAAGAGAGGTAAGTAGCCTGCCCCTGGCATCTTCCACCCGGGAGGCCCACGCGTAGGCCTTCGCGTTGAAGTCACCCGCTAAAAAGAGACTAGATGTCTGGCCCGCCACAGCAGCCTCGATCTCCTCGAGTTGTTGCTGAAACTGCAGCATGGAGTCGTTCGGAGGGAGGTAACAGCTCACGAACATGATATTTCCGACCCGCATACCGACAAAGCAGGACCCCCGAACAAGCTCCCCAGAGCAAGAGAGGGAGCTACCAAGCCAACAGGTAATAGCCGCGCCCCCAGAGGTGGATCCGTACCAGCCTGGCGACAGGTGGTGAGGTTCAGAGGCAATGAGGACGTTTGATTGCGAAGCTAGGAACTGCTGCTCAATTAGATCCTGCGACAGGTTCGATCTATTCATGTTGGCTTGAAGTATTTTGATTTGAGCCATTACAGTATTTCCTTAAGTTCATTCCTCCGAACTTTTTCAAACTTCCGCCGGATTACGGCTACTTTAGGGCACGCCTCAGACCCTGAAACGTGACAGAGCTTCGTGTCGTCTGTAACGCCGCTAAGTTTGCACGTTGCGCAGACGGGCTGATGGGTGCAGGCTTTCGCGGCATGTCCCGCGGCTCCGCATTTACGGCACGTCTGTACGCCCGGAGGCAGAGAGCACTTATTTGCCAGGTGACCAACCGCGTGGCATCTAAAACATTTGGCGACATATGGAACGGCCCGGACACGGCAGTTCACAAACCCCACCCTGATTCTGCGCAGGTTCGCAAGTTTCCAAGCCATGGAATGCGGGAGGGTGACACGAGCCGCCCTCATGTCCCCAAAGCCCGTCCACATCCTTTTCGCGCGGACCTGGCCTGCAGCGCCGGGGACCTGCTTATCGATGGCCATCTCAACCTCCTCCCAAGTTGAGAGGCCGTCCATATCACGGATCTCAATATCGACAGAGGGCTCCAAGTGCATTGTGGTAACGCGGTCTCCAAGAGACTCAGAGATTAAGTTCCTAAATGCAGAGGCTCCACCATTCTCGCCTGGGCTGACCTTAATGAGGAGGTCCCCCTTTATCGTTTTCCTCAACATGTTCACGTTGGTCAACTCCATGAAGCGAGGGTTTTGGCGCAGATCTCTCAGAATCTCCGAGCAAGTGTAGTCACCGACTGGGTGTACAATGAACGCGTCCTCTGATGGTGGGGCTGCAGGTCTTCGTTGGTCCGTATTAGTAGGCTCGGGTTTGCCCCTCCTACTCTGGACTTCGGTCGGTGTAGGCGTAGTGTGATTGTTGCGCCGTCGTGCACTTCTAGAGACAACGGTTGCCCAGGTCTCAGAGTCGGACGCACTCGCGGTCTCCTGGCACAGACGCTCCGCGACGGCTCTTCTGGGCGCCTTGCGCCTCCTTTTGGTAATATCCCCACTGGGCGGTGAGGGAGACACTTTTTTCCTCTTGCCAGTGTCCGCCGGACCCAGCTGGATCTGGGCAAGTCCAGGGCTCACCTGGCTAGCGGAGTCGTGTCCAGTAGGCGATGTCTGAACTGAGGTCGTGGTTAGAGGTCTGCTCGTTGAAGTGGGCCCACCCGCATTCTCCTGTCTGTTGAGGAGGTCTCGGAAGCACGCAGCAGTTGCAGCACATCGCGCCTCCCGATATTCCGTCAACTCACGCCACTGTTTAATTGCAGAGTAGATCGCAATTTTCACCTCTACCCTGACAGACTTCGCCTTGGTGAATTCATTGAGTTCAGCCATCGTGCGAGAAAGAGCCTCGCAGGCTGTGGTCTCCTCCTGTTCCAGACGTTTGGTTTGTGCCAGCGCTCGCTGGATCCGCGCGTCAGGTACTCCTTTGGGAGTCGGGGAGAAAGTCTCCTTAGCCGGATGAAATTCAACGTCAGTGGATGACGATGAATCCTCTTCGATGGTGATAGTGTCATCCATCCCTGGGTTGTGTTTCGATAGACCTGGTTGCCGTGATGTAAGCCAAGTTTCATCATCGCTGCCACGTCTACCTGTATTCGACTCCGAATCGTCCGTTTTCTTTGATCTACTGGGTTTGTGAGATTTGTCGTCCTTATTCATATTACATGTATCCGAAGGTTTACGACGGTTCGCCCACCATGGGAGCCCTACCGCAGTAGGGCTACTATCCCCGCCGGAAAGAAAAACCTAGTTACGGAGGCGGAAACCGAGAAGCGGTTTATCAGCCGGTCTTGCCTATCCACCCCAAGTGACTCTAAGAAAAAGGTTAAGATATATGATGCGAAAGGTTTAACGTCACCCCTATCGTGTGTGCGACGCCGGACCCGAACCGACGCCTAACACACACCTCAGGCTAGACGGTGTGATGGTTTACCCCCCACCACTCAGGGTATGCAGGGAGACTGACCAGGTCGCCCCGCCATACCTGCGCCCAGAACCAAGACTTCAACCCTGTCATAGGCTCCAGTCAGCAATGCATCGAGCGGTCCTTCCCACGTTGAACATGTGGTTTCACGGGAACTTTGCCGACAAGCGGACTTACACTCTCCCTTATTACTCCCACAGAGGTCAGGTACTTGACATCGATGCACGCTCCGGTTGGGGGGCAACTATGCCCCCCGTGGTTAGTCTGACAGGAATATCCATCAAGGACTGACCGCAGCTGACAAACACACACACACACACACACACATTCATCCCGGGTCCACTCTTAGTACGGCCCTCACTCTTCTGCCTTCCCGGCATGCTAGTAGCTGCCAGGTTCAAAGAACCCGCCGGTATAGCCAGAAGAGATCATCGGAACCAAGCCCCCTCACCACGACAAGGTGGTGGACCATCGAGGGGGGACCTGACCTGACCTGACCTGACCTGACCTGACCTGACCTGACCTGACCTGACCTGACCTGACCTGACCTGACCTGACCTGACCTGACCTGACCTGACCTGACCTGACCTAACCTGACCTGACCTGACCTGACCTGACCTGTATTACGCGTATTTCGAACGGGAAATACGCTTTTCCGACGTTCCCCGTCGGAAAACCTCACAATAGTGCTTTCTAAAGGTGCGGAACGTCGATTTCGAGTGCGGAACGGTCATGCGATCGAGAAGTTCGCTTTTCCATCGCTCCTGTTCCTCGCACGAGGTATTCGAAACGCTGGGGATATTGATATGACCCTATTCTAAGCGAAGAAAATTCGCACTCCCGGTTGCAGGAATCGCAAAATCACCGACTTTACTGCACGCAGATCGACCGTGCGTGATCGTAAACGCTTGAATTGAGTCGGAAAGCGTTCCGCGCGTACAGAACGTGAATTGCGGGTGTATTACGCGTATTTCGAACGGGAAATACGCTTTTCCGACGTTCCCCGTCGGAAAACCTCACAATAGTGCTTTCTAAAGGTGCGGAACGTCGATTTCGAGTGCGGAACGGTCATGCGATCGAGAAGTTCGCTTTTCCATCGCTCCTGTTCCTCGCACGAGGTATTCGAAACGCTGGGGATATTGATATGACCCTATTCTAAGCGAAGAAAATTCGCACTCCCGGTTGCAGGAATCGCAAAATCACCGACTTTACTGCACGCAGATCGACCGTGCGTGATCGTAAACGCTTGAATTGAGTCGGAAAGCGTTCCGCGCGTACAGAACGTGAATTGCGGGTGTATTACGCGTATTTCGAACGGGAAATACGCTTTTCCGACGTTTCCCGTCGGAAAACCTCACAATAGTGCTTTCTAAAGGTGCGGAACGTCGATTTCGAGTGTGGAACGGTCATGCGATCGAGAAGTTCGCTTTTCCATCGCTCCTGTTCCTCGCACGAGGTATTCGAAACGCTGGGGATATTGATATGACCCTATTCTAAGCGAAGAAAATTCGCACTCCCGGTTGCAGGAATCGCAAAATCACCGACTTTACTGCACGCAGATCGACCGTGCGTGATCGTAAACGCTTGAATTGAGTCGGAAAGCGTTCCGCGCGTACAGAACGTGAATTGCGGGTGTATTACGCGTATTTCGAACGGGAAATACGCTTTTCCGACGTTCCCCGTCGGAAAACCTCACAATAGTGCTTTCTAAAGGTGCGGAACGTCGATTTCGAGTGCGGAACGGTCATGCGATCGAGAAGTTCGCTTTTCCATCGCTCCTGTTCCTCGCACGAGGTATTCGAAACGCTGGGGATATTGATATGACCCTATTCTAAGCGATGAAAATTCGCACTCCCGGTTGCAGGAATCGCAAAATCACCGACTTTACTGCACGCAGATCGACCGTGCGTGATCGTAAACGCTTGAATTGAGTCGGAAAGCGTTCCGCGCGTACAGAACGTGAATTGCGGGTGTATTACGCGTATTTCGAACGGGAAATACGCTTTTCCGACGTTTCCCGTCGGAAAACCTCACAATAGTGCTTTCTAAAGGTGCGGAACGTCGATTTCGAGTGTGGAACGGTCATGCGATCGAGAAGTTCGCTTTTCCATCGCTCCTGTTCCTCGCACGAGGTATTCGAAACGCTGGGGATATTGATATGACCCTATTCTAAGCGAAGAAAATTCGCACTCCCGGTTGCAGGAATCGCAAAATCACCGACTTTACTGCACGCAGATCGACCGTGCGTGATCGTAAACGCTTGAATTGAGTCGGAAAGCGTTCCGCGCGTACAGAACGTGAATTGCGGGTGTATTACGCGTATTTCGAACGGGAAATACGCTTTTCCGACGTTCCCCGTCGGAAAACCTCACAATAGTGCTTTCTAAAGGTGCGGAACGTCGATTTCGAGTGCGGAACGGTCATGCGATCGAGAAGTTCGCTTTTCCATCGCTCCTGTTCCTCGCACGAGGTATTCGAAACGCTGGGGATATTGATATGACCCTATTCTAAGCGAAGAAAATTCGCACTCCCGGTTGCAGGAATCGCAAAATCACCGACTTTACTGCACGCAGATCGACCGTGCGTGATCGTAAACGCTTGAATTGAGTCGGAAAGCGTTCCGCGCGTACAGAACGTGAATTGCGGGTGTATTACGCGTATATTTAACGGGAAATACGCTTTTCCGACGTTCCCCGTCGGAAAACCTCACAATAGTGCTTTCTAAAGGTGCGGAACGTAGATTTCGAGTGCGGAACGGTCATGCGATCGAGAAGTTCGCTTTTCCATCGCTCCTGTTCCTCGCACGAGGTATTCGAAACGCTGGGGATATTGATATGACCCTATTCTAAGCGAAGAAAATTCGCACTCCCGGTTGCAGGAATCGCAAAATCACCGACTTTACTGCACATAGATCGACCGTGCGTGATCGTAAACGCTTGAATTGAGTCGGAAAGCGTTCCGCGCGTACAGAACGTGAATTGCGGGTGTATTACGCGTATTTCGAACGGGAAATACGCTTTTCCGACGTTTCCCGTCGGAAAACCTCACAATAGTGCTTTCTAAAGGTGCGGAACGTCGATTTCGAGTGTGGAACGGTCATGCGATCGAGAAGTTCGCTTTTCCATCGCTCCTGTTCCTCGCACGAGGTATTCGAAACGCTGGGGATATTGATATGACCCTATTCTAAGCGAAGAAAATTCGCACTCCCGGTTGCAGGAATCGCAAAATCACCGACTTTACTGCACGCAGATCGACCGTGCGTGATCGTAAACGCTTGAATTGAGTCGGAAAGCGTTCCGCGCGTACAGAACGTGAATTGCGGGTGTATTACGCGTATTTCGAACGGGAAATACGCTTTTCCGACGTTCCCCGTCGGAAAACCTCACAATAGTGCTTTCTAAAGGTGCGGAACGTCGATTTCGAGTGCGGAACGGTCATGCGATCGAGAAGTTCGCTTTTCCATCGCTCCTGTTCCTCGCACGAGGTATTCGAAACGCTGGGGATATTGATATGACCCTATTCTAAGCGAAGAAAATTCGCACTCCCGGTTGCAGGAATCGCAAAATCACCGACTTTACTGCACGCAGATCGACCGTGCGTGATCGTAAACGCTTGAATTGAGTCGGAAAGCGTTCCGCGCGTACAGAACGTGAATTGCGGGTGTATTACGCGTATTTCGAACGGGAAATACGCTTTTCCGACGTTTCCCGTCGGAAAACCTCACAATAGTGCTTTCTAAAGGTGCGGAACGTCGATTTCGAGTGTGGAACGGTCATGCGATCGAGAAGTTCGCTTTTCCATCGCTCCTGTTCCTCGCACGAGGTATTCGAAACGCTGGGGATATTGATATGACCCTATTCTAAGCGAAGAAAATTCGCACTCCCGGTTGCAGGAATCGCAAAATCACCGACTTTACTGCACGCAGATCGACCGTGCGTGATCGTAAACGCTTGAATTGAGTCGGAAAGCGTTCCGCGCGTACAGAACGTGAATTGCGGGTGTATTACGCGTATTTCGAACGGGAAATACGCTTTTCCGACGTTCCCCGTCGGAAAACCTCACAATAGTGCTTTCTAAAGGTGCGGAACGTCGATTTCGAGTGCGGAACGGTCATGCGATCGAGAAGTTCGCTTTTCCATCGCTCCTGTTCCTCGCACGAGGTATTCGAAACGCTGGGGATATTGATATGACCCTATTCTAAGCGATGAAAATTCGCACTCCCGGTTGCAGGAATCGCAAAATCACCGACTTTACTGCACGCAGATCGACCGTGCGTGATCGTAAACGCTTGAATTGAGTCGGAAAGCGTTCCGCGCGTACAGAACGTGAATTGCGGGTGTATTACGCGTATTTCGAACGGGAAATACGCTTTTCCGACGTTTCCCGTCGGAAAACCTCACAATAGTGCTTTCTAAAGGTGCGGAACGTCGATTTCGAGTGTGGAACGGTCATGCGATCGAGAAGTTCGCTTTTCCATCGCTCCTGTTCCTCGCACGAGGTATTCGAAACGCTGGGGATATTGATATGACCCTATTCTAAGCGAAGAAAATTCGCACTCCCGGTTGCAGGAATCGCAAAATCACCGACTTTACTGCACGCAGATCGACCGTGCGTGATCGTAAACGCTTGAATTGAGTCGGAAAGCGTTCCGCGCGTACAGAACGTGAATTGCGGGTGTATTACGCGTATTTCGAACGGGAAATACGCTTTTCCGACGTTCCCCGTCGGAAAACCTCACAATAGTGCTTTCTAAAGGTGCGGAACGTCGATTTCGAGTGCGGAACGGTCATGCGATCGAGAAGTTCGCTTTTCCATCGCTCCTGTTCCTCGCACGAGGTATTCGAAACGCTGGGGATATTGATATGACCCTATTCTAAGCGAAGAAAATTCGCACTCCCGGTTGCAGGAATCGCAAAATCACCGACTTTACTGCACGCAGATCGACCGTGCGTGATCGTAAACGCTTGAATTGAGTCGGAAAGCGTTCCGCGCGTACAGAACGTGAATTGCGGGTGTATTACGCGTATATTTAACGGGAAATACGCTTTTCCGACGTTCCCCGTCGGAAAACCTCACAATAGTGCTTTCTAAAGGTGCGGAACGTAGATTTCGAGTGCGGAACGGTCATGCGATCGAGAAGTTCGCTTTTCCATCGCTCCTGTTCCTCGCACGAGGTATTCGAAACGCTGGGGATATTGATATGACCCTATTCTAAGCGAAGAAAATTCGCACTCCCGGTTGCAGGAATCGCAAAATCACCGACTTTACTGCACATAGATCGACCGTGCGTGATCGTAAACGCTTGAATTGAGTCGGAAAGCGTTCCGCGCGTACAGAACGTGAATTGCGGGTGTATTACGCGTATTTCGAACGGGAAATACGCTTTTCCGACGTTTCCCGTCGGAAAACCTCACAATAGTGCTTTCTAAAGGTGCGGAACGTCGATTTCGAGTGTGGAACGGTCATGCGATCGAGAAGTTCGCTTTTCCATCGCTCCTGTTCCTCGCACGAGGTATTCGAAACGCTGGGGATATTGATATGACCCTATTCTAAGCGAAGAAAATTCGCACTCCCGGTTGCAGGAATCGCAAAATCACCGACTTTACTGCACGCAGATCGACCGTGCGTGATCGTAAACGCTTGAATTGAGTCGGAAAGCGTTCCGCGCGTACAGAACGTGAATTGCGGGTGTATTACGCGTATTTCGAACGGGAAATACGCTTTTCCGACGTTCCCCGTCGGAAAACCTCACGATAGTGCTTTCTAAAGGTGCGGAACGTCGATTTCGAGTGCGGAACGGTTATGCGATCGAGAAGTTCGCTTTTCCATCGCTCCTGTTCCTCGCACGAGGTATTCGAAACGCTGGGGATATTGATATGACCCTATTCTAAGCGAAGAAAATTCGCACTCCCGGTTGCAGGAATCGCAAAATCACCGACTTTACTGCACGCAGATCGACCGTGCGTGATCGTAAACGCTTGAATTGAGTCGGAAAGCGTTCCGCGCGTACAGAACGTGAATTGCGGGTGTATTACGCGTATTTCGAACGGGAAATACGCTTTTCCGACATTTCCCGTCGGAAAACCTCACAATAGTGCTTTCTAAAGGTGCGGAACGTCGATTTCGAGTGCGGAACGGTCATGCGATCGAGAAGTTCGCTTTTCCATCGCTCCTGTTCCTCGCACGAGGTATTCGAAACGCTGGGGATATTGATATGACCCTATTCTAAGCGAAGAAAATTCGCACTCCCGGTTGCAGGAATCGCAAAATCACCGACTTTACTGCACGCAGATCGACAGTGCGTGATCGTAAACGCTTGAATTGAGTCGGAAAGCGTTCCGCGCGTACAGAACGTGAATTGCGGGTGTATTACGCGTATTTCGAACGGGAAATACGCTTTTCCGACGTTCCCCGTCGGAAAACCTCACAATAGTGCTTTCTAAAGGTGCGGAACGTCGATTTCGAGTGCGGAACGGTCATGCGATCGAGAAGTTCGCTTTTCCATCGCTCCTGTTCCTCGCACGAGGTATTCGAAACGCTGGGGATATTGATATGACCCTATTCTAAGCGAAGAAAATTCGCACTCCCGGTTGCAGGAATCGCAAAATCTCCGACTTTACTGCACGCAGATCGACCGTGCGTGATCGTAAACGCTTGAATTGAGTCGGAAAGCGTTCCGCGCGTACAGAACGTGAATTGCGGGTGTATTACGCGTATTTCGAACGGGAAATACGCTTTTCCGACGTTCCCCGTCGGAAAACCTCACAATAGTGCTTTCTAAAGGTGCGGAACGTCGATTTCGAGTGCGGAACGGTCATGCGATCGAGAAGTTCGCTTTTCCATCGCTCCTGTTCCTCGCACGAGGTATTCGAAACGCTGGGGATATTGATATGACCCTATTCTAAGCGAAGAAAATTCGCACTCCCGGTTGCAGGAATCGCAAAATCACCGACTTTACTGCACGCAGATCGACCGTGCGTGATCGTAAACGCTTGAATTGAGTCGGAAAGCGTTCCGCGCGTACAGAACGTGAATTGCGGGTGTATTACGCGTATTTCGAACGGGAAATACGCTTTTCCGACGTTTCCCGTCGGAAAACCTCACAATAGTGCTTTCTAAAGGTGCGGAACGTCGATTTCGAGTGTGGAACGGTCATGCGATCGAGAAGTTCGCTTTTCCATCGCTCCTGTTCCTCGCACGAGGTATTCGAAACGCTGGGGATATTGATATGACCCTATTCTAAGCGAAGAAAATTCGCACTCCCGGTTGCAGGAATCGCAAAATCACCGACTTTACTGCACGCAGATCGACCGTGCGTGATCGTAAACGCTTGAATTGAGTCGGAAAGCGTTCCGCGCGTACAGAACGTGAATTGCGGGTGTATTACGCGTATTTCGAACGGGAAATACGCTTTTCCGACGTTCCCCGTCGGAAAACCTCACGATAGTGCTTTCTAAAGGTGCGGAACGTCGATTTCGAGTGCGGAACGGTTATGCGATCGAGAAGTTCGCTTTTCCATCGCTCCTGTTCCTCGCACGAGGTATTCGAAACGCTGGGGATATTGATATGACCCTATTCTAAGCGAAGAAAATTCGCACTCCCGGTTGCAGGAATCGCAAAATCACCGACTTTATTGCACGCAGATCGACCGTGCGTGATCGTAAACGCTTGAATTGAGTCGGAAAGCGTTCCGCGCGTACAGAACGTGAATTGCGGGTGTATTACGCGTATTTCGAACGGGAAATACGCTTTTCCGACATTTCCCGTCGGAAAACCTCACAATAGTGCTTTCTAAAGGTGCGGAACGTCGATTTCGAGTGCGGAACGGTCATGCGATCGAGAAGTTCGCTTTTCCATCGCTCCTGTTCCTCGCACGAGGTATTCGAAACGCTGGGGATATTGATATGACCCTATTCTAAGCGAAGAAAATTCGCACTCCCGGTTGCAGGAATCGCAAAATCACCGACTTTACTGCACGCAGATCGACCGTGCGTGATCGTAAACGCTTGAATTGAGTCGGAAAGCGTTCCGCGCGTACAGAACGTGAATTGCGGGTGTATTACGCGTATTTCGAACGGGAAATACGCTTTTCCGACGTTCCCCGTCGGAAAACCTCACGATAGTGCTTTCTAAAGGTGCGGAACGTCGATTTCGAGTGCGGAACGGTTATGCGATCGAGAAGTTCGCTTTTCCATCGCTCCTGTTCCTCGCACGAGGTATTCGAAACGCTGGGGATATTGATATGACCCTATTCTAAGCGAAGAAAATTCGCACTCCCGGTTGCAGGAATCGCAAAATCACCGACTTTACTGCACGCAGATCGACCGTGCGTGATCGTAAACGCTTGAATTGAGTCGGAAAGCGTTCCGCGCGTACAGAACGTGAATTGCGGGTGTATTACGCGTATTTCGAACGGGAAATACGCTTTTCCGACATTTCCCGTCGGAAAACCTCACAATAGTGCTTTCTAAAGGTGCGGAACGTCGATTTCGAGTGCGGAACGGTCATGCGATCGAGAAGTTCGCTTTTCCATCGCTCCTGTTCCTCGCACGAGGTATTCGAAACGCTGGGGATATTGATATGACCCTATTCTAAGCGAAGAAAATTCGCACTCCCGGTTGCAGGAATCGCAAAATCACCGACTTTACTGCACGCAGATCGACCGTGCGTGATCGTAAACGCTTGAATTGAGTCGGAAAGCGTTCCGCGCGTACAGAACGTGAATTGCGGGTGTATTACGCGTATTTCGAACGGGAAATACGCTTTTCCGACGTTTCCCGTCGGAAAACCTCACAATAGTGCTTTCTAAAGGTGCGGAACGTCGATTTCGAGTGTGGAACGGTCATGCGATCGAGAAGTTCGCTTTTCCATCGCTCCTGTTCCTCGCACGAGGTATTCGAAACGCTGGGGATATTGATATGACCCTATTCTAAGCGAAGAAAATTCGCACTCCCGGTTGCAGGAATCGCAAAATCACCGACTTTACTGCACGCAGATCGACCGTGCGTGATCGTAAACGCTTGAATTGAGTCGGAAAGCGTTCCGCGCGTACAGAACGTGAATTGCTGACCTGACCTGACCTGACCTGACCTGACCTGACCTGACCTGACCTGACCTGACCTGACCTGACCTGACCTGACCTGACCTGACCTGACCTGACCTGACCTGACCTGACCTGACCTGACCTGACCTGACCTGACCTGACCTGACCTGACCTGACCTGACCTGACCTGACCTGACCTGACCTGACCTGACCTGACCTGACCTGACCTGACCTGACCTGACCTGACCTGACCTGACCTGACCTGACCTGACCTGACCTGACCTGACCTGACCTGACATGACCTGACCTGACCTGACCTGACCTGACCTAACCTGACCTGACCCGACCTGACCTGACCTGTATTACGCGTATTTCGAACGGGAAATACGCTTTTCCGACGTTCCCCGTCGGAAAACCTCACAATAGTGCTTTCTAAAGGTGCGGAACGTCGATTTCGAGTGCGGAACGGTCATGCGATCGAGAAGTTCGCTTTTCCATCGCTCCTGTTCCTCGCACGAGGTATTCGAAACGCTGGGGATATTGATATGACCCTATTCTAAGCGAAGAAAATTCGCACTCCCGGTTGCAGGAATCGCAAAATCACCGACTTTACTGCACGCAGATCGACCGTGCGTGATCGTAAACGCTTGAATTGAGTCGGAAAGCGTTCCGCGCGTACAGAACGTGAATTGCGGGTGTATTACGCGTATTTCGAACGGGAAATACGCTTTTCCGACGTTCCCCGTCGGAAAACCTCACAATAGTGCTTTCTAAAGGTGCGGAACGTCGATTTCGAGTGTGGAACGGTCATGCGATCGAGAAGTTCGCTTTTCCATCGCTCCTGTTCCTCGCACGAGGTATTCGAAACGCTGGGGATATTGATATGACCCTATTCTAAGCGAAGAAAATTCGCACTCCCGGTTGCAGGAATCGCAAAATCACCGACTTTACTGCACGCAGATCGACCGTGCGTGATCGTAAACGCTTGAATTGAGTCGGAAAGCGTTCCGCGCGTACAGAACGTGAATTGCTGACCTGACCTGACCTGACCTAACCTGACCTGACCTGACCTGACCTGACCTGACCTGACCTGACCTGACCTGACCTGACCTGACCTGACCTGACCTGACCTGACCTGACCTGACCTGACCTGACCTGACCTGACCTGACCTGACCTGACCTGACCTGACCTGACCTGACCTGACCTAGTAGTAGTAAGTAGTAGTAGTAGTAGTAAGTAGTAGTAAGTTATCAGTTTGGGCGGGGTGAGGAGACGGTTCCCCTCACCAGATCCTTAGGTAAGTTCATACCCACTAGAGGCTTTGCTCACCCTTAATTGCTCTAAGACATCCAGTTACTCCAGGAGGCACATAGCGCGAATTCGAACCTCAGTGTTTCACCTTCCGACGGGGGACTGTACGCTGACTTATTCATCCAACTGCCATGCTCCCTACTTTGTTAGCTAATGGCCGTCGGCCGTGGTTTACGTCGGGCGAGTTGGTGATAGAATATTCAGGCATACCGCCTGGAGTTGGCGGGGAACCGAAGAGAGTCACTTTGATCCTGTTTGTTCTATTCAGAGAGTGGACACTGAGAAGCGTCCGCTCCCCTTTTTCTTGACATTCCCACTAAGCGAGACTTTACCTATTAAACTCGAAATCGTGTTCAGGCTTCTAACGCGTGGATATTGTTAGTGTGTTATTTCCGGATAGCAAGGTAGTTTGTAGTAAAGCGATAGATGTAGAAAGCTACTTGTTTTGTCAGACTTTCCGAGGCGGGCCCTTCGACCCTCTCTCGTGGTTAGTGGCAAAAAGTTTTGGAGACGAGAAAAGAGAAAAAAAAAAAAAAAGCGATTTAACCCAAGGGCGTAGGATTGTCCGCGAGCAGTGAGCTCACCGACAAGCACGTACAGGCTTTGCGCCCGGTGGGAAGATCTAGTGAAACTGCCCCGACCGATTGTTCCGACTTAGCGCGCGAGAGGTGTTGCGGGCCAGCTGCCCCGACATCCTCGTCTGGGTTAAGAAAGGAAGTGAGCCCCCCCCCTCCGACCGCTGCTGAACCTGGTACCCTCCTTCTGAATCGCGCCCGAAGTTAGGTTAGGTACGAACAAATATGCAAGGGCCGATAACAAACAGGAGTGAATTTCTCAACGGGTTGACAAGCCTTGGAGCAGTGCAGCTACGTTCTCGGAACGTACTGGGCACGTACATCAGCAAGTTTGTCAGTTTCGATTGTCATTCTTTCCTGTAGTGAGAGAATGTGTATTAGCTTTATACTTGTCGTAGTATAGATTTTTCCGTTTTTTACGGGTTGAGTTCCACCGCTAGGTTATTAGCGGGCATAGATCCATAGATCTCTACCAGTCAGTGTTTGAGGAGGGAGTCGAATAAGCATTCTTCCCCTCCACGTCCTGGGTCTGCATTTATCTCTTTGTGAGATAAAGTTCATAATTTTACGCGTCGGCATTTACTGCATCGTTTGCGACGTAGTTTCCGGTCCGCGAGGTTTGATTTAATACTTCTGTATTTGGACTTCCTGTTACCGAATCTGTGAGCTCACCGTCATAGACATACAGGCTTTGCGTCCACCAAGAGAAGTTATCGCTCCTCTTGGTAGTTGATCCGACTTATCGCGCGAGAGGTCATGCGGGCCGGCAGATTCGGGAGGACTTTCGCTAATTATTCGTTCACTGTTTCCTCGGATGTACTGGTATATTTACCTATCCAGTAACCGGAGAGTGAACATGGCGCGGTTCAGTTGTTATATTGTGTGAATTTGAGGATTTGCTTTCATTTATCTCTTTGTGAGATAAAGTTCATAGTTTTGCGCGCCGGTATTTACTGGATCGTTTACGACGTAGTTTCCGGTCCGCGAGGTTTGATTTAATACTTTTGTATTTTACCTTCCTGTTACCGAATCTGTGAGCTCACCGTCATAGACATACAGGCATTGCGTCCACCAAGAGAAGTTATCGCTCCTCTTGGTAGTTGATCCGACTTATCGCGCGAGAGGTCATGCGGGCCGGCAGATTCGGGAGGACTTTCGCTAATTATTCGTTCACTGTTTCCTCGGATGTACTGGTATATTTACCTATCCAGTTACCGGAGAGTGAACATGGCGCGGTTCAGTTGTTATATTGTGTGAATTTGAGAATTTGCTTTCATTTATCTCTTTGTGAGATAAAGTTCATAGTTTTGCGCGCCGGTATTTACTGCATCGTTTACGACGTAGTTTCCGGTCCGCGAGGTTTGATTTAATACTTTTGTATTTTAATTTCCTGTTACCGAATCTGTGAGCTCACCGTCATAGGCATACAGGCTTTGCGTCCACCAAGAGAAGTTATCGCTCCTCTTGGTAGTTGATCCGACTTATCGCGCGAGAGGTCATGCGGGCCGGCAGATTCGGGAGGACTTTCGCTAATTATTCGTTCACAGTTCCCTCGGATGTACTGATATATTGACATATTCAGTAATCGAAGAGTGAACATGGCGCGGTTCAGTTGTTGTGTTGTGTAAATTTGAGAATTTTGTTTTTTTTTTTTTTTTTGTTATGTCTTGTTAGAATTAATTCCAGCCTGTTTTGGTTTCGCCCCCTTGTGTATGAGAGGGCTGGTATTTATAGTTGTTCTTAGTGTTTGTTTCAATTCTGTGTGTAACGTTTTGCCTTGTTAGTATTTGCCAGGTTTTTAGGGTGCATTTTGCATTACGTTCGTGTGAATGTTATGGTCTGGTTATGGTGTATCTTGTATGGACGATTTGTTTTTGTTTATGTATTATTTGTTCATTGCTTATTTGTGAATTGCACATTGTTATAGCGTTTGTGTTTTGATAGGTCTTTATGTTGGTTGGTATTTCGTGTGTCGCAGTATATCATTGGCCCGAGTGTTTTCTTACTGCTTTTGTAATGTAGGCCTTCATTGTTATTTAAGAAAACGTATAAGTATTCTAAACTAATTATTAGTTTATTACGACAGTTTTATAAACGTAGCACATTTTTTTTATATTTATAATAACTTTCCTGAATAATAAAGATTAGCACCATTAAACGGCGAATTTTTATTTTTGTTTTTTTTTTTTTTTTTGGCCATTGAATAATAAGTACTTTATTTCAGAATCCATTTTGATTAACTCCATACTCTAATGTAAATCGTTTCAGTAACGCTGTATCTGGATAAAATATAAATATAATCAGTAAAAATATAAGCCACATGTTTGTTTGGCCAGAAACTGAAGGATCTCGTGGGTCTCAAGAAATTTGCCTAATAACGTACATAAAGACTTTCGCTACAAACTTCGAAAAAAATAATAACATATTCGGATTTGTGTACCGGGCAGAACAGAAATATTAAACTATCTTAGGTTTATTGAAACTTGTTCAAAGTACGGAAATCAGAGTGAGTCAATTTACGATTGTTTTTTTTTTTTTTTCTTTCTTTTCTCGTAACGCCAGTTGCGTGGCTAGACTTTTCCCTTCGTAGATAACGTCTAAACTTTTAATATATCCCTCGCTGTGCTTTCTGGTTTTGCAAAACCCAAGAACGAATCCGATAAATATTCTACTATCACACTCTGGGCAATTCTTTCAGCTTTTCTCCATTTAGTATTTGGCTCATTAGGAACGGCATCGTCTATGACTTTAATCACATTTAATTCATTCAGAATTGCACGTATTCTTAATTTCCAAACACTATATCTGTCACCATCAAAAGGTTTAATATTTCTTTTAGCTTTCAAGCTATTTATTTTCCCTTTATTAACACGTAACACTGAATACTACAATACTCAATTTTCACTTTAAAATACTTTAATTTATAACACGTAACCTGGGCCCATAACCTATTGGAAATGGGAAATTGAAATAACTTTTATTTATATTTGAAATATATATTTATTCTGATTTCTTTAATGAAGTGAAAGGAAACGTCTGTATCAAACAGATATCGTATTCAAAATAAAATATGAACCACGGAAAACAAAAGCAGCTATCTCTACCAAATCGCCACGTACTATCGATGATGATATATCGATGATTCAATTTTGTCTATAGAAGACTTCGCTCCATTTCAAACACAAATATCCAACAGTATCAATCATCTGGTAAAAAAATGTTTTTTTTTTTTTTTCTTTTTTTTTTTTTTTTTTTCTCCCTTCGCACGTGACTCAATAATGGCAAAACCTGAATCATTGGGCAAATAGCTGTGTCCACTTACAAAAAAAGAAAAAGAAGAAAGAAAGGAAAGAAAAGGGAAAAAAAAAAAAACAATCATAAATTGACTCACTCTGATTTCCGTACTTTGAACAAGTTTCAATAAACCTAAGATAGTTTAATATTTCTGTTCTGCCCGGTACACAAATCCGAATATGTTATTATTTTTTCGAAGTTTGTAGCGTAAGTCTTTATGTACGTTATTAGGCAAATTTCTTGAGACCCACGAGATCCTTCAGTTTCTGGCCAAACAAGCATGTGGCTTATATTTTTACTGATTATATTTATATTTTATCCAGATACAGCGTTACTGAAACGATTTACATTAGAGTATGGAGTTAATCAAAATGGATTCTGAAATAAAGTACTTATTATTCAATGGCCAAAAACAAAAAAACAAAAAATTTCGCCGTTTAATGGTGCTAATCTTTATTATTCAGGAAACTTATTATAAATATAAAAAAAATGTGCTACGTTTATAAAACTGTCGTAATAAACTAATAATTAGTTTAGAATACTTATACGTTTTCTTAAATAACAATGAAGGCCTACATTACAAAAGCAGTAAGAAAACACTCGGGCCAATGATATACTGCGACACACGAAATACCAACCAACATAAAGACCTATCAAAACACAAACGCTATATGTTCGCGCGACTGCTCGCGCCAGCTTGCGGCAGCAAGCAGCCGCTCGCGCGAACCCTTTGGATAGCGAGTGCGCGTCAGCGCTAGGAGATAGCGCAGCGCTAGACGTGACGTCACTCCGTCCAGAGGTCGCCCCCGCCTCCCGTGCCGGCGGAAATCATATGTAAATCACGTCACTCTCGTCACGGATCGTTTACCGAAAACATCTGTTTCTTACGTCACGGCCCTCGCCAACACGTGGTTTTTTTCTCTCGCGCCTTCGCGACCTATCTCACGGTTTTCCTCGTTCGGCCCTCGCCAACGAGTCGATTTGTGTTAAATAAACGGACTGGGCTTATCCCTTTTTTAGTGTTAAGTTTAGTGTTTATTTAGTGCGTAAGGCTTTATTATAGTTCTGACAAATACATTGCTCTGTGGCACACACAGTGTTCATTTCTGCACCCCGACGAAGTAAATCCGAACTTTCACATTTAATCGGAACAGTTCAGTTCGCGATTAAACATTTGGTCCTTCGAGCCGGAGAAACTCTCGTCCCTCGTGGGTGTATTTTTTGGTGAACTCGTGTCTCGTGCGTGTGTTTGACTTCTTACCCTGAGCTCTCCTCCACGCGGTCGAAATGGAGTCCCTGTTAATTCAGCAAGAAGGCCATATGAGAGCAGTATTCAGGACGATCGAGAACTTTAAAAAACAGGGGAAAGATAAGTTCACGATCGCCACCGTGGAGAGCAGACGTGCGCTCTTAGACCAACGGTGGGAAAAGGTGTGCGAAACAGACCTTCAGATCCGACTTACGGCTACGACGGCAGACAAGTCAAACCAGCCGTACTTCCAGGCCGAGCACTTCAACATGGCCGAAGATGCGTATTTCGAGGCCACGGACTTTTTCTCTAACTTATTAGAGGAGCTCCGTGCCGCTAGAGCCTCCGACCGCATGGCCTCTGCTCCACAGCCTCCCGTTGAGGCTCCCGCCATGCCGCAGCTGCCGTCCATTCCACTTCCGCGTTTTGACGGTTCGTTCCTGGAATGGCAAGGTTTCGCCGACTTATTTGAGGACCTAGTAATTAAGCGCGCGGGCCTTACCGATACCCAGCGCGTTTACTACCTCAAGGGCTGTTTGGAGGGCCCCGCATATCAGCTGGTGAATCAAATTCCCAGCACCAGGGCGAACTTCAGCGCGGTCTGGGAAACGCTTCGGGAACGCTTCGAGAACAAGCGCGTGGTGGTCGCCAGCCTGGCCAATCGACTGCTGCTCCAGCCGCCGGTGGGCAGAGACGTCGCGAACGACCTTGCTCGCCTCCGAGAGACCACTCTCCAGTGCCTCTCCACGCTGGCCAACCTCGGGCGCCCCACCAACACGTGGGACGATCTTCTGGTGCACATCATCTCCCAGAAGTTGGACCAGCGCACGCGGGAGAAGTGGGAGACTTCCCTGGGCGCCAGTCGAGAAGTTCCCACCTTCGAGCAGTTAGACCGCTTCCTGGAGACCCGCATCGAAGCTCTCGGCGCAGTGCAGCAGAGCCGCGAACTCCACGCGCCGCCTACGCCACCCACCGCCCCACGAGCTCCAAGGTCTTCGTCCCTGCGTGCCGCGACCACCGTCAGCGGGGAGGCTTCCTGCCCGGCGTGCCGAGAGAGACACCCCCTGTATCGCTGCAATATGTTTAAAGGATTAGACCATACGCACCGCCTACAACTGGTTAAGGACCACGGCAAGTGCCTTAACTGTTTGCGCTCGGGCCACACGGCGACGGCGTGTCCGTCGCAGTTTACCTGCAGCAGGTGCGGGAAGAAGCACCATACGCTTCTGCACCCGGAAGCTACCCGGGCCCAGGGCGGATCCCAGCCAGAGCCTGCGTCGAGACCGCGGTCTCCGGGGGGAGCCTCCACGACGAGAGAGGCAAAGGCACTGTTTGCCTCCAGGACGTTCGCCGAGCCTGGCCCGAAGGTGCTCTTGGCCACCGCGATGGTTCGCGTGCGGGCTGACAATGGCCGTTGCGCCGTGGTTAGAGCTCTCCTAGACCAAGGTTCAGAGGCCACCTTCGCGAGTGAATCCCTCGCACAGACACTGCGCGCTCCGCGTGCTCGAACGGTCACCAGGGTCACAGGGGTCGGCGACTCCATGGTCGGGACATCGCGCTCACGGGTTTCGCTCCAGTTGACGAACGTGGCCACTTCTTCAGACGCCGTGTCGGTGACCGCGTTGGTGCTACCGAAGCTCTCTGGCTTCTGTCCGCAGCGTCTCTCAGCCGATCCACAATGGCCACATCTCCTGGGACTCCAGCTGGCGGATCCCCTGCCGCATCGCCAGCGGGCGGTGGAGCTTATTATTGGAGCCGACGTTTACGGAGCACTACTGCGTCCGGGCCTCCTTCAGGCAAGCGCGAATGCCCCGGTCGCGCAGAACACCGTCTTCGGCTGGGTGCTATCCGGACCTACTGGGAGCTCCCACACGTCTACCAGCCACTCCAGGGCGATCACCTCCGCTCACTGCAGCGTACAGGAGGACCTGAGCGCCACATTGCGCGCTTTCTGGGAGGTCGAGGAAGTGGTGGACCCACCCAGGTGGACGCCCGAGGAGGACGAATGTGAGCGGCATTTCATGCAGACGCATCACCGCCAGCACGACGGCCGCTACGTGGTGCGTCTGCCCTTCAGACACGGACCACCTGCTTCAGTGGGAGACTCGGTGAGTAGAGCCGCTGCGCTCTTCAAGAAAGTCGAACAACGACTTTCGCGCGACGATGATCTGAACCGCCAATACCGGCTCTTCCTGAAAGAGTATGAGGAGTTAGGTCACATGCGACGAGTAACAGAGCCCATTCCGCGGGACGCAGTCCGGGTGTATTTACCACATCACCCGGTTTTCAAGTCAACCGACCACGGCGCGAAGTTGCGGGTGGTCTTCAACGCCTCGAGCGCCACCGCCAACGGGTCGTCCCTTAACGACCACCTCCTCGTCGGGCCAAAACTCCAGGCGGACATTGTCGCGGTTATTCTACGCTGGCGACGATTCCGCTACGTCTACAAGGCGGACATCGTCAAGATGTTTCGACAAATCCTGGTGGACCATAGGGACGTGGATCATCAAAGGATCCTCTGGAGGAGTGACCCGTCGGAGGAAATCGCGCCGTTCCAGCTGCTTACCGTGACCTACGGCACTGCTTCGGCCCCGTTCCTCGCCAACCGCGTCCTTCTGCAGCTCGCTCGGGACGACGGCGACCGCTTCCCACAGGCGAAGCGTATCCTAGAGCGCCACTTCTACGTGGACGACGCTCTGTTTGGCGCCGAGACTCTGGAGGAGGCCAGGAGTTGTCGCCTGCAACTAACAGATATGTTACAGGGCGCCGGGTTCACTCTCAGCAAATGGGCAACGAACTCCTCCCAGCTGCTCTGGGAAAATGACGGGAGCGGCGCTACTGAGGTCCACTTACCTTCCGGGAGTCCTGACACCTCACTGGCAGTTCTGGGCATCCGGTGGGACCCGACCACGGATGCTTTCCGCTTTCGGTGCCAGCTGCCAACCGCACCACACACGAAGCGAGGGATACTGAGCACGGTGGCTAAGCTCTACGATCCACTAGGCTGGCTTTCTCCCGTGCTGGTGACCGCGAAGGCCATGTTACAGGAACTGTGGCTCCTCAAGGTTGAGTGGGACGATGATCTGCCTCTCGCCGTCTCTCGCCGGTGGCAGGACTTCACGGTCAACTTTAACCTGCTCCAAGAGGTTAGGGTTCCTCGCTGGCTGTCCACGGTGTCACACAACAGTGTCCAACTGCATGGATTCTGCGATGCGTCCACCATCGCCTACGCAGCAGCTGTCTACGTGCGAGTCACCACAGCTACGGGAGAGGCCTCCACCTCCTTGCTGGTCGCCAAAACCAAGGTGGCTCCCGTCAAGACATTAAGCGTGCCTCGCCTGGAGCTGTGTGGAGCAGCACTACTGGCTCGGCTCCTAAAAAGGGTAAAAGATCAGGGAGACTTTACCCAGGCTCCAATACATACCTGGACCGACTCCACCGTTGTGCTGGCGTGGCTGAGCCGCCACCCCTCTGCGTGGCAGTGCTTCGTGGCTAACCGGGTGTCGTTTATCCTGGACACACTACCGGATGCCACCTGGCGCCACGTGGCCTCAGAAGACAACCCGGCGGACCCGGCCTCCCGGGGCGTGTCACCCCAGGAACTCCTCTCATCTGGGCTGTGGTGGAATGGGCCCCTCTGGCTAAGGAGCCCCAAGGAAGAGTGGCCGTCGACAACCACGGGGCCACATAACCTCAATGTCCCGGAGGCACGTTTACGAGCTGCTCAAACGAAACCAGAGCCTGACCAGGAGCCTCTAGAGCATCTCACGAGCCGGTTCTCCTCCTGGCCTCGGTTACTACGTGTCACGGCTCACTTATTCCGTTTCTGCGATGTGGCACGTCACAGCGGAACTAAAACCACGAAAATTGAAGCTAACCGATCCACCATAGGGGCCGCCTCCATCACCAGGGCGAGGACGGCTTGGCTTCACTATCTGCAGCGACTCCACTTTGCTGCAGATATCAGTGCGCTTCAGACACAGAGGGGCCTACCTGCATCCAGCAGGTTACGGGCACTGGCGCCCTTCCTGGACAACGAAGGCCTTCTACGGGTGGGAGGTAGGCTCTCTAAGGCTCTCCTACCATACAACGAGAAGCACCCTGTGCTACTCCCTCGACATCGTCTTTCGGACCTGATGGTGCAGCAGGCACACGAGCAAGCTTTACACGGAGGACCGCTGCTCACCTCTCGGGTGCTCCGCCAGTCCTACTGGCTCCTGGACGCCCGCAACATCGTGAGGAAGGTGCTCTTCCGTTGTGTCCGCTGCACCCGTCATCGAGCGGCTATACCCCAGCAGATCATGGGAGATCTGCCTTCAGCTCGGGTCACACCAGGGCGCCCGTTCACGCAAACAGGCGTGGACTACGCCGGGCCGGTTCCGGTCCGTCTTGCGAAGGGCCGCGGCCACAAGTCGCATAAGGCTTACATCGCCCTCTTCGCCTGCCTCGCTACCCGGGCGGTCCACCTCGAGTTGGTCTCCGACTACACCACGTCGGCTTTCCTGGCCGCCCTCCAACGATTCATCGCTCGCCGGGGACGACCAGCGGTGCTTCACAGCGACCATGGGACCAACTTCGTGGGTGCAGACCGCGAGCTTCATCGAGCTTACCACCAGGCAACGAGTAGCGACGACGTGACCGGATACCTGGCCAATCAGGAGATCCAGTGGCACTACATCCCGCCAGCAGCTCCTCATTTCGGCGGCCTTTGGGAGGCAGGGGTAAAACGTGTAAAATTTCACCTTAAGCGTGTTACAGGTACCCACACCTTGACCTTTGAGGAACTTACCACGCTCCTTTGTCTCGTGGAGGCTTGCCTCAACTCGAGGCCTCTCTCCGCCGCATCGACGCAGCCCGATGACCTGGCTTGCCTCACTCCGGGGCATTTCCTCATCGGAGGTCCTCTCCTGGGAGCGCCGGAGCTTACTACGCCGAACTCGGCAGAAACGCTCCTCACCCGATGGCAACTAGTACGGCGCTTGCAGGAGAATTTCTGGCAGCGATGGCGGCACGAATATCTGCAGGAGCTGCAGAAACGAAATAAATGGCAGCAATCGCAGAGGAACGTGGAGGTCGGCGACCTCGTACTGCTTCGGACCCCGTCTCCTCCTGCACAATGGCCGCTTGGGCGCATCGTGGGCTGCTCGCCGGGTCAAGATGGCCGTACACGCGTAGTAGACGTGAGGACTGCATCAGGTACGTTTTCACGGCCTATTACGCAGTTATGCCTGCTCCCTGCAGCTACGACCAGCGAGTAGACCCACTGCGCCGGCGCGCCTCGGGCTGGCGAGCCAAAGCGACGATTCGGATTGGCTGTCGGATAAGATCGACGCGCCAGCCAACCAGGATCGTCGTATCATCGATGTATCGACCGCCGTATCGATCCGCTACGCAGTCATCAATGCCCCCTGCGGCGCCTGCACCGGATCACGGCGGGCGGCACCACCATCGCGCCATTCACTGGCACTTCACACCCGTTCATTCACGAGACACATGCGCAACAAGGATTTTCGTCGCTGCGCGACGAGGCGGGCGGTATGTTCGCGCGACTGCTCGCGCCAGCTTGCGGCAGCAAGCAGCCGCTCGCGCGAACCCTTTGGATAGCGAGTGCGCGTCAGCGCTAGGAGATAGCGCAGCGCTAGACGTGACGTCACTCCGTCCAGAGGTCGCCCCCGCCTCCCGTGCCGGCGGAAATCATATGTAAATCACGTCACTCTCGTCACGGATCGTTTACCGAAAACATCTGTTTCTTACGTCACGGCCCTCGCCAACACGTGGTTTTTTTCTCTCGCGCCTTCGCGACCTATCTCACGGTTTTCCTCGTTCGGCCCTCGCCAACGAGTCGATTTGTGTTAAATAAACGGACTGGGCTTATCCCTTTTTTAGTGTTAAGTTTAGTGTTTATTTAGTGCGTAAGGCTTTATTATAGTTCTGACAAATACATTGCTCTGTGGCACACACAGTGTTCATTTCTGCACCCCGACGAAGTAAATCCGAACTTTCACATTTAATCGGAACAGTTCAGTTCGCGATTAAACACTATAACAATGTGCAATTCACAAATAAGCAATGAACAAATAATACATAAACAAAAACAAATCGTCCATACAAGATACACCATAACCAGACCATAACATTCACACGAACGTAATGCAAAATGCACCCTAAAAACCTGGCAAATACTAACAAGGCAAAACGTTACACACAGAATTGAAACAAACACTAAGAACAACTATAAATACCAGCCCTCTCATACATAAGGGGGCGAAACCAAAACAGGCTGGAATTAATTCTAACAAGACATAAAAAAAAAAAAAACAAAATTCTCAAATTTACACAACACAACAACTGAACCGCGCCATGTTCACTCTTCGATTACTGAATATGTCAATATATCAGTACATCCGAGGGAACTGTGAACGAATAATTAGCGAAAGTCCTCCCGAATCTGCCGGCCCGCATGACCTCTCGCGCGATAAGTCGGATCAACTACCATGAGGAACGTTAACTTCTCTTGGTAGACGCAAAGCCTGTATGTCTATGACGGTGTGCTCACAGATTCGGTAACAGGAAGTCAAAATACAGAAATATTAAATCAAAACCTCGCGATCCGGAAACTACGTCGTAAACGATGCAGCAAATATCGGCGCGCAAAACTATGAACCTATCTCACAAAAAGATAAATGAAAGCAAATTCTCAAATTCACACAATATAACAACTGAACCGCACCATGTTCTCTCTCCGATTACTGGAATATGTCAATATACCAGTACATCCGAGGAAAAGTGAACGAATAATTAGCGAAAGTCCTCCCGAATCTGCCGGCCCGCATGACCTCTCGCGCGATAAGTCGGATCAATCGGTCGGGGCAGTTTGACTAGATCTCCCCACCGGGCGCAAAGCCTGTACGTGCTTGTCGGTGAGCTCACTGCTCGCGGATAATCCTACGCCTTTGGGTTAAATCGCGTTTTTTTTTTTTTTTTTTTTTTTTCTCTGTCTTCAAAACTTTTTGCCACTAACCACGAGAGAGGGTCGAAGGGCCCGCCTCGGAAAGTCTAACAACACAATTAGCTGTCTACATCTATCGCTTTTCTACAAACTTCCTTGCTATCCGGAAATAACACACTAACAACGACTACGCATTAGAAGTCTGAACACGATTTCGAGTTTAATAGGTAAAATCTCGCTTAGTGGGTTGTCAAGAAAAAGGGGAGCGGACGCTTCTCAGTGTCCACTCCCTGAATAGAACAAACAGGATCAAAGTGACTCTCTTCGGTTCCCCGCCAACTACAGGCGGTATACCTGAATATTCTATCACCAACTCGCCCGACGTAAACCACGGCCGACGGCCATTAGCTAACAAAGTAGGGAGCATGGCAGTTGGATGAATAAGTCAGCGTACAGTCCCCCGTCGGAAGGTGAAACACTGAGGTTCGAATTCGCGCTATGTGCCTCCTGGAGTAACTGGATGTCTTAGAGCAATTATGGGTGAGAAAAGCCTCTAGTGGGTATGAACTTACCTAAGGATCTGGTGAGGGGAACCGTCCCCTCACCCCGCCCAACCAACCAACTTACTACTTACTACTACTACTAGGTTAGGTTAGGTTAGAGTCAAAAAACGACACCCTCTACGTAACCATCGCCGCTAAATTACGACAAAGATCTCGCGCCGCGTCGAACCCGCGTACGAAACGGTGTACAATCGCAGTTTACAATACGGGAACTATAATACAATAAATACTATTTATTAAAACAAACAATTCAATACAATCACAGTGTTTAATAAAAATACATCCATAACACGCGCCGCGAGTTCAATTAATAAGTGCAAAGACGCAGTGCGACCCACCCTGACGACCACAACCACCCAACACGCAACGTAATACATCGAAATAAGCACCGGTAAAGGTAGGACGGTTAATCAAATTTTACACCGCGCAGGAGAATCTTTAATTCAAACATTCAAACATCACACACCCGAACAATATCGGGCTCAGGTGCGCGAGAGAGAGTACGTCACACTCGTCTCTTCCTTGCACACATACGAGCAATATTTTCGGTAAACTCGGTAACAAAATCAAATAAGTAGTTAATACAAGAAGGCGCACTCGAACTACGACCCTCCAACGCGACCTCAGTAAACTCCAGGGCTCGAATCACGTCACAGATCCTGTAAAATAATAAATTAAATATAACCTAGCAGGCTTAAATATAACAAGTAGATATGCAATTCCGAGAAATTCTTAAAGTTAAAATCACCCGCGAACAGACGATTCAAATACCTGCCTCCACGGAACAAGGGCCAATTCACCTCACACCGACGCGTAAATGTAAATAATAATTAACGATCCTTGCACCAAATCAAACCGGAACAACTGAAACATACAAAACAAATCATTATAAATAATAGACTTCCAACAAACTACTCACGTAACACTACATATTACACACAAAAAACGCGAGTATGCCCACACAAAATACATACATTCGAAAAAAAAAAAAGAAAAAACCCCTAAATCCCTGATAAATCGTAATAACCGATAGCAAAATTAATTCTCGAGCACATACTCAGATCGCGATTCCTCGAACAATTCCCCGACGGCTCTAGGGTTCGCAGGACGCCTCTTGACACTTATAATACCTGAAACAACGAACGAATTAATACCATGTCCATTACACGCATACAAATAAGACTAGAATCACCAGACACATACGATTACCTGAGCTAAATACCTTTTCTCACCGCGCACGGATCAAATTATTCAAAACGGGAGCATATACGACAATAATACTCACTCGTACATACATTCGCTTAAACCGGAACACCTGAAACATACGAATTAGAATCAATTAGAACACGTAATATTATCAAAGATCGATAGTAAGATAACAACAATTAGGTTTCACTATACATCACACGCAAAAGCATTTATTTAATCGGGTACCAACGCCAACACCGTGTCATCGAACCCTCGGAACCGCTTTACAATCTGAAAAAAAAAAAAAATAATAATATATATTCAAACAACGCAATGAATAATAACAAACGGGCAATCTAAGAAAAATCCTCAACCAATAAGCCCATATTTTCCCATCGCGAACACGTAAGCGGGTTCAATTAACTACACGACACCGCGAATAATAACACGTAAAATCTAACGGTACAAACAATTGACGATCCAAAAACGTACCTTAGCAGAAAAGTCACACCTCGCCCGGATAATTAAAGAAATCAAAAGAAATTAATGAGTTAGAAATCAGAGAAACGAGACGATACATACTTGAAAAATTTTGCCCTTTTTCTCAACCACTCTCAAAATCGCGAAAAACCGTTAGAACCCCGGCCGAATAGTTGAATTTTCGATCTTTTACAACCGTCCCTAAAAAATAAGAAAACGCACGCACTCGACCACGGGGGGTACGGGCAAATCCATCGTACGGGTCGAATCGGGAAAACAGAGAGAAGATACGAACCAGCCGCCATTAACAAGAGTCAGTCCAGGCCCAAGATCGATTTATGGCCCACTCAACGAACGAGAATGACACACGCTCGGCCAGAAGGGTGACCATGCGGAACGTGTAAATCAGCGAACAACAACAAATCCGAAGTCAGCGCACGTGCAGTCGTCGTGGCAGGAAACAGGCAGTAAACCACCACCTGTAAATCGACCGCGTTTTTAATGTTTAAATAACCGAACAGACCCCCGTAGATCCAACATACTATAAAACCAGAAACTAATAATCTTTAGAAAATCTACAGAAAAGAAAGTACACCGCGTAACAATGCCACACATAGTAAATTCACGCAACATCAAACTATCAAAACCATAACGAAACACGCGAAATAGATCAAAGACACGCGCATATCAACGACGTATGTAATACACGCGAGCGTGAATTACCCGTAAAGGAGACACACACAGTCCATACAACCAGACACTCACACACACAGTCGACAACGCGTTAATACAGTCATCGAAACCGCGAAATTATAACACCAGCATAGAAGAATCTAATCCCCATATAAGTCATAAAAATCAATTAAATGATACGTGACACTCGCAACAATCGCTGAAAACACCATCCTCCCTCAAACACTTCTCGACCCCCACGCCCTCGAATACAGTATCATAAACGCGAAACTCATAAGAATATTTCTACAAACTACACACACGTATGACTCCAACACCCCACATCTAACAACGAGTAAACATTCTACACAAACCTCGTGTCTACCCACGACCACACTTCCTCACAAAGCCAAATAACACATAAGCTAGTCTCTCCTAAATTCAGACAACCACGAACTTACAACGCGGTACAAATAATACAAACGCCAACAAGCACCGAACCATGAATTCAACAATTAACTTATAAAACGCTACATTCTACAAACAAAACTCCACACTTTTAAAACAAGACAGAACGACATACCGACAAACGAACACCTAAAATGTAAACAACTTTAACCAACGAACCAATTATGAAACCCCACACAATTCAAGTAACGCACATACACCCACAAGTATCACAATCTAACCTATCGTACAAAGAACGTCTAAGACATCATCACCTCCAACAACGTCAACTCACCAGAAGCGTTGTAAACACACGAACACGTCGCCAACACTAAATACAATCCATAGCTCCTAGTAAGACTATCACGAACAGATTTCCCCTTCAGCCACAGACCACGAACAAAATCATAAGGTTCACGTCCACAGCCATCTCCTAGAAAACAAAAATATAATTAGAATCAAGCCAGCCACACGAAATAACATCAAAACACCTACAAACGTTAACGTATACCTTCTTTTACACCAGAAGCCTTACGACAGCTACAACGATCCCCTTCTAACAAAATACAGAAAATTTCTCAGAACATATTTTAACTTTCCTAACGATGACAAAAACTCATCACATTAACGCTTACCTGTAGCATGCACCCTGTATCTCTCAGGACATCCGATCAAGGAGAAGATCCTCAATCTGACACTCTATCACCCCTCGAATATTCACCGGGTCCGCGGCTGCCGGCAAAATTAACCTCAAAACGAGGCCCGCACTCACGCTTACTCCCGACGGCCCGACAACTCTCGTTCTGACACGCAATCAAGCGCGTAACACCTGCAACATAAGCACAATTAATTCATACTGAAAATCCCCCTCACCTCGCTAAGTGACACACGTAACATAACAAACAAACACAACGCGAAATCACCGACCGCGACCGCCGAGCACGCGTCATCCTATTCGCCCTGAAACGCCGCGAAAATTCATATCCGAACCTACGAACCACACACCTCACACGGAATCCCGGGAAAAACCGCAACCAAATCACCCACACGCGATCAAATGCCTCACCCACGCTATAACGTACGTCCACGTCGAAAGTAGGTCAAAACGCGACTCCCGCGTAAATGACCGAACGAGCCAATCGCGACGCGGATTACAGATTCACATAGAAACACGACACCACGCGAACAGGAACAAACGAAACCATCAACGTTCGCGATTATTAATAAACAATTGTAATCGTCGAGCGCACACCACGCGTATACCCCTAAAAAAAGATAACCTCGCAACTCTCGAGACACGCACGCCCGCACGCAATCGCCTAAATTCACGCCATACATGAAATCCCATGCCCCTCACGAGTAATACACCGCCTCTTATCGACACAATTAAACAGCCCGTACTAAAACTAACGCAGTCCAATCTACCAAATACCCGGAAAAGATCCAAGACAAATAATAAACAAAATTAAATTCGAATGTCCAATTAACCTACGAACAAGATCACAAACATAAAATCGCGAATAGATTCACTCCACCTTAACGAATCGTACAAAGCATGACAGCAGCTATCCGACGGCTCGCGAGATCCAACATCAAATCAGATAAAACCGATAAAATGATCCGCGACCGGCCGTACACGCGCCCCCTCGCGACGCGGCAAGGGCCACAGATCGTACGCGTAACACCGGTAGGACAACGATAATTAATTAATGAACAATATGTACATAATATGCCAACAGACACCGCAATCTATGTATTTCACAGGACGCGAACACCACAAACGCGACTCGACCGACGATAATATTAAAATTAAACATAACGCGACCTAAATACTACCCGCGAACGAACAGAAAGAAGCACCTGAAACCGCGAAAAGAACCGCGCTAAAGCGACAACGTCGAGTCAAACTGCACCGAATTATGCTTAATATAAATATCAAAATGTAAAATAAATCGAGGTCGGCCGTGCACGCGCACGCCTTCCTCCCACGGCCACGTGCTCGCCGCAAGGTTGCAAGCACAGCCATAGGGCCCACCCTCGTTTCAGATAAAATAAAAATCTGATAACGAGGGTGGTGAAGGGGTAAGGCGGCTCCCACCCTCCCGCCGCCAAACCCCGCTGACGAGAGCTCGCGGTCCCCGAGCAGATATATGGCTCCCGCGAACTCTTTGGCTGCGACTCCGCGCCTCCGCGAAACCGCGAGATGCCGACTAGCGGGCATCACTGTCACTACACGATAATACAGTGAAGTGCATCAAGATCATGCCAAAGGATTTATCGATAACAAGAACCCTGCAACGACAACAAAATCTTAGAACACAACACCGGACCGGGATGCCCATAAATAAATAAGAAGAATTACCCCCGAAGAAGAATGCCAACTAACATGCAACAAAATTATTCTTATCGTAACCTTTGAAAATCTCGAAGAATCTTACATCCGATTACATCCGGATATAATTACGAAATCAGAAGAGTGACGCTCTGAATACCGAACCGACAACGAGCAATGACATAGAACGACATGAAGAGGCGCGACACACAGGGAGGGAAACTCAGACAATCCGACCCGGCTCAGCCAGGAGACGCCACCGCACGGGCTCGGCAAACCAAAGAACTAGCAGCTACCAAAAGAAATATACATACAACGAAGTAATAAATAACGTGGTCTGCTGAATTATCTGTGACACACTGTTCTTATAATAGACCACTATCATCAATAACATTAATAATAAGTAATTCAGAACCTTGGCAGCCCATGTTAGGAAGCACTGTAAATCGGTAAAGAACAGTGGCCCATCCACGGCGAGAAGTCGATTTTTGATACACAAATAGCTATAAAATACAAACACGGTAAGCCACATTGTCATCTTTGAAGTCACAAAAGACGAAAATTCATTCACAAGCAGAATATGTAAGAACTAAACCACTAAACGTGTAAGCAGAGGCCCGTGGTAGGAGCGGAGCACCGGCGGTCGTGTACGATTACCGAGGTGAAGCGTCGCCCGTCGTGGACACCGATGGGATGGGTGACCGCGCTCTCGGATGCTGCGCTCCTCCCGCCACTGTTTTCCCATTCTTTCCGCTTCGGACCAGCCACTACTACTGATGCTGGACCGGGACGATAAGAGTATACTACAGGGAAACAAGGCAAAGCCCCCCCGATTCACGTCCAAAAAATCTCTTTTTACGGTCAAATTTTTTTTTTTTTTTTTTTTTTTTTTCTTTCTTTCTTTTCTTTTTTTCTTCTTTTTTTTTTGGTAAGTGGACACAGCTATTTGCCCAATGACTCAGATTTTGCCATTATTGAGTCACGTGCGAGAAAGAAAAAAAAAAAAAAAAAAAAAAAAAAAAAAATTTGACCGTAAAAAGAGATTTTTTGGACGTGAATCGGGGGGGCTTTGCCTTGTTTCCCTGTAGTATACTCTTATCGTCCCGGTCCAGCATCAGTAGTAGTGGCTGGTCCGAAGCGGAAAGAATGGGAAAACAGTGGCGGGAGGAGCGCAGCATCCGAGAGCGCGGTCACCCATCCCATCGGTGTCCACGACGGGCGACGCTTCACCTCGGTAATCGTACACGACCGCCGGTGCTCCGCTCCTACCACGGGCCTCTGCTTACACGTTTAGTGGTTTAGTTCTTACATATTCTGCTTGTGAATGAATTTTCGTCTTTTGTGACTTCAAAGATGACAATGTGGCTTACCGTGTTTGTATTTTATAGCTATTTGTGTATCAAAAATCGACTTCTCGCCGTGGATGGGCCACTGTTCTTTACCGATTTACAGTGCTTCCTAACATGGGCTGCCAAGGTTCTGAATTACTTATTATTAATGTTATTGATGATAGTGGTCTATTATAAGAACAGTGTGTCACAGATAATTCAGCAGACCACGTTATTTATTACTTCGTTGTATGTATATTTCTTTTGGTAGCTGCTAGTTCTTTGGTTTGCCGAGCCCGTGCGGTGGCGTCTCCTGGCTGAGCCGGGTCGGATTGTCTGAGTTTCCCTCCCTGTGTGTCGCGCCTCTTCATGTCGTTCTATGTCATTGCTCGTTGTCGGTTCGGTATTCAGAGCGTCACTCTTCTGATTTCGTAATTATATCCGGATGTAATCGGATGTAAGATTCTTCGAGATTTTCAAAGGTTACGATAAGAATAATTTTGTTGCATGTTAGTTGGCATTCTTCTTCGGGGGTAATTCTTCTTATTTATTTATGGGCATCCCGGTCCGGTGTTGTGTTCTAAGATTTTGTTGTCGTTGCAGGGTTCTTGTTATCGATAAATCCTTTGGCATGATCTTGATGCACTTCACTGTATTATCGTGTAGTGACAGTGATGCCCGCTAGTCGGCATCTCGCGGTTTCGCGGAGGCGCGGAGTCGCAGCCAAAGAGTTCGCGGGAGCCATATATCTGCTCGGGGACCGCGAGCTCTCGTCAGCGGGGTTTGGCGGCGGGAGGGTGGGAGCCGCCTTACCCCTTCACCACCCTCGTTATCAGATTTTTATTTTATCTGAAACGAGGGTGGGCCCTATGGCTGTGCTTGCAACCTTGCGGCGAGCACGTGGCCGTGGGAGGAAGGCGTGCGCGTGCACGGCCGACCTCGATTTATATTACATTTTGATATTTATATTAAGCATAATTCGGTGCAGTTTGACTCGACGTTGTCGCTTTAGCGCGGTTCTTTTCGCGGTTTCAGGTGCTTCTTTCTGTTCGTTCTCGGGTAGTATTTAGGTCGCGTTATGTTTAATTTTAATATTATCGTCGGTCGAGTCGCGTTTGTGGTGTTCGCGTCCTGTGAAATACATAGATTGCGGTGTCTGTTGGCATATTATGTACATATTGTTCATTAATTAATTATCGTTGTCCTACCGGTGTTACGCGTACGATCTGTGGCCCTTGCCGCGTCGCGAGGGGGCGCGTGTACGGCCGGTCGCGGATCATTTTATCGGTTTTATCTGATTTGATGTTGGATCTCGCGAGCCGTCGGATAGCTGCTGTCATGCTTTGTACGATTCGTTAAGGTGGAGTGAATCTATTCGCGATTTTATGTTTGTGATCTTGTTCGTAGGTTAATTGGACATTCGAATTTAATTTTGTTTATTATTTGTCTTGGATCTTTTCCGGGTATTTGGTAGATTGGACTGCGTTGGTTTTAGTACGGGCTGTTTAATTGTGTCGATAAGAGGCGGTGTATTACTCGTGAGGGGCATGGGATTTCATGTATGGCGTGAATTTAGGCGATTGCGTGCGGGCGTGCGTGTCTCGAGAGTTGCGAGGTTATCTTTTTTTAGGGGTATACGCGTGGTGTGCGCTCGACGATTACAATTGTTTATTAATAATCGCGAACGTTGATGGTTTCGTTTGTTCCTGTTCGCGTGGTGTCGTGTTTCTATGTGAATCTGTAATCCGCGTCGCGATTGGCTCGTTCGGTCATTTACGCGGGAGTCGCGTTTTGACCTACTTTCGACGTGGACGTACGTTATAGCGTGGGTGAGGCATTTGATCGCGTGTGGGTGATTTGGTTGCGGTTTTTCCCGGGATTCCGTGTGAGGTGTGTGGTTCGTAGGTTCGGATATGAATTTTCGCGGCGTTTCAGGGCGAATACGATGACGCGTGCTCGGCGGTCGCGGTCGGTGATTTCGCGTTGTGTTTGTTTGTTATGTTACGTGTGTCACTTAGCGAGGTGAGGGGGATTTTCAGTATGAATTAATTGTGCTTATGTTGCAGGTGTTACGCGCTTGATTGCGTGTCAGAACGAGAGTTGTCGGGCCGTCGGGAGTAAGCGTGAGTGCGGGCCTCGTTTTGAGGTTAATTTTGCCGGCAGCCGCGGACCCGGTGAATATTCGAGGGGTGATAGAGTGTCAGATTGAGGATCTTCTCCTTGATCGGATGTCCTGAGAGATACAGGGTGCATGCTACAGGTAAGCGTTAATGTGATGAGTTTTTGTCATCGTTAGGAAAGTTAAAATATGTTCTGAGAAATTTTCTGTATTTTGTTAGAAGGGGATCGTTGTAGCTGTCGTAAGGCTTCTGGTGTAAAAGAAGGTATACGTTAACGTTTGTAGGTGTTTTGATGTTATTTCGTGTGGCTGGCTTGATTCTAATTATATTTTTGTTTTCTAGGAGATGGCTGTGGACGTGAACCTTATGATTTTGTTCGTGGTCTGTGGCTGAAGGGGAAATCTGTTCGTGATAGTCTTACTAGGAGCTATGGATTGTATTTAGTGTTGGCGACGTGTTCGTGTGTTTACAACGCTTCTGGTGAGTTGACGTTGTTGGAGGTGATGATGTCTTAGACGTTCTTTGTACGATAGGTTAGATTGTGATACTTGTGGGTGTATGTGCGTTACTTGAATTGTGTGGGGTTTCATAATTGGTTCGTTGGTTAAAGTTGTTTACATTTTAGGTGTTCGTTTGTCGGTATGTCGTTCTGTCTTGTTTTAAAAGTGTGGAGTTTTGTTTGTAGAATGTAGCGTTTTATAAGTTAATTGTTGAATTCATGGTTCGGTGCTTGTTGGCGTTTGTATTATTTGTACCGCGTTGTAAGTTCGTTGTTGTCTGAATTTAGGAGAGACTAGCTTATGTGTTATTTGGCTTTGTGAGGAAGTGTGGTCGTGGGTAGACACGAGGTTTGTGTAGAATGTTTACTCGTTGTTAGATGTGGGGTGTTGGAGTCATACGTGTGTGTAGTTTGTAGAAATATTCTTATGAGTTTCGCGTTTATGATACTGTATTCGAGGGCGTGGGGGTCGAGAAGTGTTTGAGGGAGGATGGTGTTTTCAGCGATTGTTGCGAGTGTCACGTATCATTTAATTGATTTTTATGACTTATATGGGGATTAGATTCTTCTATGCTGGTGTTATAATTTCGCGGTTTCGATGACTGTATTAACGCGTTGTCGACTGTGTGTGTGAGTGTCTGGTTGTATGGACTGTGTGTGTCTCCTTTACGGGTAATTCACGCTCGCGTGTATTACATACGTCGTTGATATGCGCGTGTCTTTGATCTATTTCGCGTGTTTCGTTATGGTTTTGATAGTTTGATGTTGCGTGAATTTACTATGTGTGGCATTGTTACGCGGTGTACTTTCTTTTCTGTAGATTTTCTAAAGATTATTAGTTTCTGGTTTTATAGTATGTTGGATCTACGGGGGTCTGTTCGGTTATTTAAACATTAAAAACGCGGTCGATTTACAGGTGGTGGTTTACTGCCTGTTTCCTGCCACGATGACTGCACGTGCGCTGACTTCGGATTTGTTGTTGTTCGCTGATTTACACGTTCCGCATGGTCACCCTTCTGGCCGAGCGTGTGTCATTCTCGTTCGTTGAGTGGGCCATAAATCGATCTTGGGCCTGGACTGACTCTTGTTAATGGCGGCTGGTTCGTATCTTCTCTCTGTTTTCCCGATTCGACCCGTACGATGGATTTGCCCGTACCCCCCGTGGTCGAGTGCGTGCGTTTTCTTATTTTTTAGGGACGGTTGTAAAAGATCGAAAATTCAACTATTCGGCCGGGGTTCTAACGGTTTTTCGCGATTTTGAGAGTGGTTGAGAAAAAGGGCAAAATTTTTCAAGTATGTATCGTCTCGTTTCTCTGATTTCTAACTCATTAATTTCTTTTGATTTCTTTAATTATCCGGGCGAGGTGTGACTTTTCTGCTAAGGTACGTTTTTGGATCGTCAATTGTTTGTACCGTTAGATTTTACGTGTTATTATTCGCGGTGTCGTGTAGTTAATTGAACCCGCTTACGTGTTCGCGATGGGAAAATATGGGCTTATTGGTTGAGGATTTTTCTTAGATTGCCCGTTTGTTATTATTCATTGCGTTGTTTGAATATATATTATTATTTTTTTTTTTTTTCAGATTGTAAAGCGGTTCCGAGGGTTCGATGACACGGTGTTGGCGTTGGTACCCGATTAAATAAATGCTTTTGCGTGTGATGTATAGTGAAACCTAATTGTTGTTATCTTACTATCGATCTTTGATAATATTACGTGTTCTAATTGATTCTAATTCGTATGTTTCAGGTGTTCCGGTTTAAGCGAATGTATGTACGAGTGAGTATTATTGTCGTATATGCTCCCGTTTTGAATAATTTGATCCGTGCGCGGTGAGAAAAGGTATTTAGGTCAGGTAATCGTATGTGTCTGGTGATTCTAGTCTTATTTGTATGCGTGTAATGGACATGGTATTAATTCGTTCGTTGTTTCAGGTATTATAAGTGTCAAGAGGCGTCCTGCGAACCCTAGAGCCGTCGGGGAATTGTTCGAGGAATCGCGATCTGAGTATGTGCTCGAGAATTAATTTTGCTATCGGTTATTACGATTTATCAGGGATTTAGGGGTTTTTTCTTTTTTTTTTTTCGAATGTATGTATTTTGTGTGGGCATACTCGCGTTTTTTGTGTGTAATATGTAGTGTTACGTGAGTAGTTTGTTGGAAGTCTATTATTTATAATGATTTGTTTTGTATGTTTCAGTTGTTCCGGTTTGATTTGGTGCAAGGATCGTTAATTATTATTTACATTTACGCGTCGGTGTGAGGTGAATTGGCCCTTGTTCCGTGGAGGCAGGTATTTGAATCGTCTGTTCGCGGGTGATTTTAACTTTAAGAATTTCTCGGAATTGCATATCTACTTGTTATATTTAAGCCTGCTAGGTTATATTTAATTTATTATTTTACAGGATCTGTGACGTGATTCGAGCCCTGGAGTTTACTGAGGTCGCGTTCGAGGGTCGTAGTTCGAGTGCGCCTTCTTGTATTAACTACTTATTTGATTTTGTTACCGAGTTTACCGAAAATATTGCTCGTATGTGTGCAAGGAAGAGACGAGTGTGACGTACTCTCTCTCGCGCACCTGAGCCCGATATTGTTCGGGTGTGTGATGTTTGAATGTTTGAATTAAAGATTCTCCTGCGCGGTGTAAAATTTGATTAACCGTCCTACCTTTACCGGTGCTTATTTCGATGTATTACGTTGCGTGTTGGGTGGTTGTGGTCGTCAGGGTGGGTCGCACTGCGTCTTTGCACTTATTAATTGAACTCGCGGCGCGTGTTATGGATGTATTTTTATTAAACACTGTGATTGTATTGAATTGTTTGTTTTAATAAATAGTATTTATTGTATTATAGTTCCCGTATTGTAAACTGCGATTGTACACCGTTTCGTACGCGGGTTCGACGCGGCGCGAGATCTTTGTCGTAATTTAGCGGCGATGGTTACGTAGAGGGTGTCGTTTTTTGACTCTAACCTAACCTAACCTAGTAGTAGTAGTAAGTAGTAAGTTGGTTGGTTGGGCGGGGTGAGGGGACGGTTCCCCTCACCAGATCCTTAGGTAAGTTCATACCCACTAGAGGCTTTTCTCACCCATAATTGCTCTAAGACATCCAGTTACTCCAGGAGGCACATAGCGCGAATTCGAACCTCAGTGTTTCACCTTCCGACGGGGGACTGTACGCTGACTTATTCATCCAACTGCCATGCTCCCTACTTTGTTAGCTAATGGCCGTCGGCCGTGGTTTACGTCGGGCGAGTTGGTGATAGAATATTCAGGTATACCGCCTGTAGTTGGCGGGGAACCGAAGAGAGTCACTTTGATCCTGTTTGTTCTATTCAGGGAGTGGACACTGAGAAGCGTCCGCTCCCCTTTTTCTTGACAACCCACTAAGCGAGATTTTACCTATTAAACTCGAAATCGTGTTCAGACTTCTAATGCGTAGTCGTTGTTAGTGTGTTATTTCCGGATAGCAAGGAAGTTTGTAGAAAAGCGATAGATGTAGACAGCTAATTGTGTTGTTAGACTTTCCGAGGCGGGCCCTTCGACCCTCTCTCGTGGTTAGTGGCAAAAAGTTTTGAAGACAGAGAAAAAAAAAAAAAAAAAAAAAAAAAAACGCGATTTAACCCAAAGGCGTAGGATTATCCGCGAGCAGTGAGCTCACCGACAAGCACGTACAGGCTTTGCGCCCGGTGGGGAGATCTAGTCAAACTGCCCCGACCGATTGATCCGACTTATCGCGCGAGAGGTCATGCGGGCCGGCAGATTCGGGAGGACTTTCGCTAATTATTCGTTCACTTTTCCTCGGATGTACTGGTATATTGACATATTCCAGTAATCGGAGAGAGAACATGGTGCGGTTCAGTTGTTATATTGTGTGAATTTGAGAATTTGCTTTCATTTATCTTTTTGTGAGATAGGTTCATAGTTTTGCGCGCCGATATTTGCTGCATCGTTTACGACGTAGTTTCCGGATCGCGAGGTTTTGATTTAATATTTCTGTATTTTGACTTCCTGTTACCGAATCTGTGAGCACACCGTCATAGACATACAGGCTTTGCGTCTACCAAGAGAAGTTAACGTTCCTCATGGTAGTTGATCCGACTTATCGCGCGAGAGGTCATGCGGGCCGGCAGATTCGGGAGGACTTTCGCTAATTATTCGTTCACTGTTTCCTCGGATGTACTGTATATTTACCTATCCAGTAACCGGAGAGTGAACATGGCGCGGTTCAGTTGTTATATTGTGTGAATTTGAGAATTTGCTTTCATTTATCTCTTTGTGAGATAAAGTTCATAGTTTTGCGCGCCGGTATTTACTGCATCGTTTACGACGTAGTTTCCGGTCCGCGAGGTTTGATTTAATACTTCTGTATTTTAATTTCCTGTTACCGAATCTGTGAGCTCACCGTCATAGACATACAGGCTTTGCGTCCACCAAGAGAAGTTATCGCTCCTCTTGGTAGTTGATCCGACTTATCGCGCGAGAGGTCTTGCGGGCCGGCAGATTCAGGAGGACTTTCGCTAATTATTCGTTCACTGTTCCCTCGGATGTACTAGTATATTAACATATCCAGTAATCGGAGAGTGAACATGGCGCGGTACAGTTCTTATATTGTGTAAATTTCAGAAATTGCTTTCATTTATCTCTTCGTGAGATAAGGTTCATAGTTTTGCGCGGCGGCATTTACTGCATCGTTTTCGACGTAGTTTCCGGTCCGCGAAGTTTGATTTAATACTTTTGTATTTTAATTTCCTGTTACCGAATCTGTGAGCTCACCGTCATAGACATACAGGCTTTGCGTCCACCAAGAGAAGTTATCATTCCTCTTGGTAGTTGATCCGACTTATCGCGCGAGAGGTCATGCGGGCCGGCAGATTCGGGAGGACTTTCGCTAATTATTCGTTCACTTTTCCTCGGATGTACTGGTATATTGACATATTCCAGTAATCGGAGAGAGAACATGGTGCGGTTCAGTTGTTATATTGTGTGAATTTGAGAATTTGCTTTCATTTATCTTTTTGTGAGATAGGTTCATAGTTTTGCGCGCCGATATTTGCTGCATCGTTTACGACGTAGTTTCCGGATCGCGAGGTTTTGATTTAATATTTCTGTATTTTGACTTCCTGTTACCGAATCTGTGAGCACACCGTCATAGACATACAGGCTTTGCGTCTACCAAGAGAAGTTAACGTTCCTCATGGTAGTTGATCCGACTTATCGCGCGAGAGGTCATGCGGGCCGGCAGATTCGGGAGGACTTTCGCTAATTATTCGTTCACAGTTCCCTCGGATGTACTGATATATTGACATATTCAGTAATCGAAGAGTGAACATGGCGCGGTTCAGTTGTTGTGTTGTGTAAATTTGAGAATTTTGTTTTTTTTTTTTTTATGTCTTGTTAGAATTAATTCCAGCCTGTTTTGGTTTCGCCCCCTTATGTATGAGAGGGCTGGTATTTATAGTTGTTCTTAGTGTTTGTTTCAATTCTGTGTGTAACGTTTTGCCTTGTTAGTATTTGCCAGGTTTTTAGGGTGCATTTTGCATTACGTTCGTGTGAATGTTATGGTCTGGTTATGGTGTATCTTGTATGGACGATTTGTTTTTGTTTATGTATTATTTGTTCATTGCTTATTTGTGAATTGCACATTGTTATAGCGTTTGTGTTTTGATAGGTCTTTATGTTGGTTGGTATTTCGTGTGTCGCAGTATATCATTGGCCCGAGTGTTTTCTTACTGCTTTTGTAATGTAGGCCTTCATTGTTATTTAAGAAAACGTATAAGTATTCTAAACTAATTATTAGTTTATTACGACAGTTTTATAAACGTAGCACATTTTTTTTATATTTATAATAAGTTTCCTGAATAATAAAGATTAGCACCATTAAACGGCGAAATTTTTTGTTTTTTTGTTTTTGGCCATTGAATAATAAGTACTTTATTTCAGAATCCATTTTGATTAACTCCATACTCTAATGTAAATCGTTTCAGTAACGCTGTATCTGGATAAAATATAAATATAATCAGTAAAAATATAAGCCACATGCTTGTTTGGCCAGAAACTGAAGGATCTCGTGGGTCTCAAGAAATTTGCCTAATAACGTACATAAAGACTTACGCTACAAACTTCGAAAAAATAATAACATATTCGGATTTGTGTACCGGGCAGAACAGAAATATTAAACTATCTTAGGTTTATTGAAACTTGTTCAAAGTACGGAAATCAGAGTGAGTCAATTTATGATTGTTTTTTTTTTTTCCCTTTTCTTTCCTTTCTTTCTTCTTTTTCTTTTTTTGTAAGTGGACACAGCTATTTGCCCAATGATTCAGGTTTTGCCATTATTGAGTCACGTGCGAAGGGAGAAAAAAAAAAAAAAAAAAAGAAAAAAAAAAAAAAAACATTTTTTTACCAGATGATTGATACTGTTGGATATTTGTGTTTGAAATGGAGCGAAGTCTTCTATAGACAAAATTGAATCATCGATATATCATCATCGATAGTACGTGGCGATTTGGTAGAGATAGCTGCTTTTGTTTTCCGTGGTTCATATTTTATTTTGAATACGATATCTGTTTGATACAGACGTTTCCTTTCACTTCATTAAAGAAATCAGAATAAATATATATTTCAAATATAAATAAAAGTTATTTCAATTTCCCATTTCCAATAGGTTATGGGCCCAGGTTACGTGTTATAAATTAAAGTATTTTAAAGTGAAAATTGAGTATTGTAGTATTCAGTGTTACGTGTTAATAAAGGGAAAATAAATAGCTTGAAAGCTAAAAGAAATATTAAACCTTTTGATGGTGACAGATATAGTGTTTGGAAATTAAGAATACGTGCAATTCTGAATGAATTAAATGTGATTAAAGTCATAGACGATGCCGTTCCTAATGAGCCAAATACTAAATGGAGAAAAGCTGAAAGAATTGCCCAGAGTGTGATAGTAGAATATTTATCGGATTCGTTCTTGGGTTTTGCAAAACCAGAAAGCACAGCGAGGGATATATTAAAAGTTTAGACGTTATCTACGAAGGGAAAAGTCTAGCCACGCAACTGGCGTTTTCGAAAAAATTTTTTAGACCTCAAATTACAGGGTGATATTCCGTTGGTAAAACATTTTACAATTTTTGATGATTTAATCACAGAATTAGCAGCAGCAGGGGCAAACTTGGAAGAAACTGACAAAGTGTCGCATTTGCTGTTAACTCTCCCTGCATCATACGATGGAGTGATTACAGCGATAGAAACCTTATCAGAAGACAATTTAACAATAGCTTTTGTAAAAACGAGGCTGTTGGATCATGAAGTGAAATTACGAGCAGAAAGTGATTGTACGAGTATGAAAGTACTTCTCGTACAATCTTTCAAGCGCAATTATCCTGAGTATCAGAGAAAATTCAAGAAATATAATAAAATAAAAGGTTCAACGTATAATAACAAAATGGGATCGTCTATGAAATGTCATCACTATGGGAGAAGAGGACACAAAAGAATAGACTGTTTTCATTACAAAAGATTGCAGCAAAATAACGATAAGAAAAAGAGAACTGTTCAAACAGTCAAGATTTTGGAGCAAGACAGATCGATGGATAATACTTCTGGTTTCGCTTTTATGGCGGGCGGCCATCAGTGTCGAATTACTGAGAAATTAACTTTTTTTATTAGATTCGGGAGCTTCTGATCATATAGTTAATAACGAGAATTTATTTTCAACTTATGTGAAACTGCAACCGCCGATAAAGATTTTAGTTGCCAAAAACGGAACATTTATAACTGCAACACGGAGAGGAAAAATCAATGTTACAACTAATGAAGGAATTAATGGTGTCCTGGAAGACGTCCTTTACAGCCCAGATGTTCCGTATAACCTATTGTCCGTACATAAAATGCAACAAACAGGAATGTGCATTATTTCAATAAGGAAGGGGTCAAATTAAGTAAAGAAGGTAAAACCGTAATGATTTGTAAGCCTTTAGACAATCTAATAGCTATTGACTTCAAAGTAAATATAAAACAGTTAAAGAAAAGGAATTCTCAGATTCATAATGCTATAAGCAATAATAATTATGACCTGTGGTATCAACGTTAGGTCATATTAGCAAAGCTAAATTTTTACAGTTAAAAGAAAAAGAAATGGTTGGCAATATAGAATGTATTGATATGACCTGACCTAACCTGACCTGACCTGACCTGACCTGACCTGACCTGACCTGACCTGACCTGACCTGACCTGACCTTTTTTTTTTTTTTTTTTTTAACGGGGAGAAAATGCATTACGCACACCCGGCGGCGGTAGGGCAACCGCCGGGTAGTGTGGGACTCCCCGTGGGTGAGCAACCGCCCACCCGCGGGTGTACCCACTAAAAACTCCCCGGTAGCCTCCATCGGGTGATTCGGCGGCCGCGGGAACGCAGAAGCACACCACCGCGACCGCCGCACCCAGCGCCCCCCACAACAGGGGGCACATCGCGGAGGGGGCATAAATTCCTGCCCCCTACCACCATCATATCAGCGCCGGAGGGCCACGCTCCGGCGCTCTCAATCTCTGGGACCGATCGCGGAGACGGCGGCGCACCTACCGCCGGCCGTCTCGGTCCCCCGGCCCTGAGCTTAAAACGTAGCGGGTCACCGCGACACTAACCCCGCTCAGGGCCGGTTGCCTCCTCTTTGCCGCCGTAATTACGGCGGCTGGCGGGCTTGGCGAGGGGCTATGGGGGCCAGTGGCCCCGCTGCACCGTCCCCTCCAGGGAGGGGAGCGGCGCTGACGGCCACCGGCCGCCGCCTCCAATTTCGCCTCGCCCGTCGACGTTCTTGACGAGCGGGATCGGTGCGCTCCCGCTCCCGCTCGTCTGCCTCCTTCTGCGAGATAACCTCCTCGCAGAAGGAGGCCACCGCATTCCACGACCTCCCGCTGCCAGCCAATGAAGCAACAACGGCCGGCAACGAGAGGTCCCACCCTATCTCCATTCGGAGTGCCCGCCTTTGTCGAGCAAAGGCCAGGCACTCCTCCAACGTGTGCGGCGCCGAATCAAACTCGGCGCCGCACTGATGGCACTCAGCCGTCACCTCCGCCCCCACTTTATGCAGGTACTCACCGAAGCATCCGTGCCCGGTGAGCACCTGCGTGAGGCGGTAGGAGAGCCTGCCATGCCCGCGGTCCAGCCAACCATCAAAGTTGGCCAGGACCGCGCCGACAGCGGGCTTGCGGGCGGCGGGGCTAGCTAAAAGCTGCCTCCGCCACTCCTCGCGTGCCCGCTGCCTGGACTGGCGCTTCCACACCTCGACCACTCGGTCCGGCGGGTCCTCCCCCGTCTGGCGGAACATCTGCCGACGCCGATATACTTCGGCGTCGGCAGCCGCCTGGAGATGAAAGGGGAGTATCCCCGCCAGGACCAGCGCCACCTCCGTGGATACGGTGCGATAGCCTCTGATCACCCTGATGGTTGCCCGCCGCTGTATGCGGCTGAGGATTAACCGGCTACGCCGGCATGCCACCAGGGTGTCGGCCCATACGGCAGAGCCGTACAGGGCCATGGCCCGCACCACTCCCACGTAGAGGCGGCGCACCCTCTCTTCCGGTCCCCCGAGGTTGGGCATAAGGCGACCAAGCATGGTCGCCACACCCTCCACTCGGGGGGCCAAGCGGTCGAAGTGGCCTTCGAAGCGCCAGCGGCCGTCGATGTCCAGCCCGAGATACTTGAACCGGCTCTGGACATCGACCCAGGCTCCTCCTATTCGGATCCGCGTCGGGGGAGGCTTCCGAGTCAGAGGCAGTCTGTGAAACCAGACCGCCTCCGTCTTCTGCGGCGACACCTGCAACCCCAACTCCCGGATCCGGGCGACGACCGAGGCCGCCCCCATTTCTCCCAAACGGCTCGTCCTCGTCCACTCCCTACCGCCGGCGATCACAAAAGTGTCGTCTGCGTAGCAGACGACGGCGACGCCATGCGGCAGGGGCCCGCGAAGCACTGTGTCGTACCCCAAGTTCCAGAGGGATGGCCCCGACGGGGATCCCTGGGGAACGCCACAGTATACCTCTCTCCGAAGCATTCCGTACCGGCCCGGATACGTGATGTACCTGTCCTGCAGATAGTCTGCGAACACGGCTCGAAGGCGGGGGGGCACTCCGTGCTTATGGAGCGCCTCCCTCACCTTCCCCCAGGGCAGGGTGTTGAATGCATTGGCGATATCTATGGATATCGCCAACACCACCCCGCCCCGGTCCACCGCAGAGTCCGCGAGGGCCCTCACGTGCTCGATCGCGTCTAGCGTCGAGCGACCCTCGCGGAAGCCGAACTGCGTGTCGGCCAGGCCGTGTTCGCCACCGCCGGACAGGTGCCTGGAGAGGCGGGAGACGAGCACGCGCTCGAATAGTTTCCCCGCCTCATCCAGCAGACATATGGGCCGGTACGCGGAGGGCGACTCCACGGGCTTACCCTTCTTCGGGACAAGGACGAGCCTCGCCTCCTTCCATGCTCGCGGCACTCGACCCCACATCAGGCAGCCGTCTAGCAGACGCCTGAAGCGGGGCCCGAGGACGCTCAGGGCCAAGACCCAGGCACGCCCGGGTATGCCGTCCGGGCCGGGGGCCGTATTTCGGGCACCCAGCCGTCGGACGGCTGTGGCGAGCTCCTCCTCCGTGACCCCGACATCGGCGGACCACAATAACGGGTCCTCCAGCTCGGCGGGTCGTCGCTCTTCCCGAACCACGGGAAAGAGCGTATCTACGACCCGCTGTAGCACGTCGGGGTCTAGACTCTCCGAGACCGGGGGCGCCGGTGGGCGCAGGCGCCCCATCACGATCCGATAGGGACGCCCCCACGGATCGCGGTTCAGAGAGTCCAGGAGCTCGTCCCAGGCTCTGGCCTTGGCCCTTTTGATGGCCGCTTGGAGGTCAACCGTAGCCTGGCGATGGGCCAAGTACAGCTCCTCCTCTCTCGCCGGGTCGCGACGTCGTCTCCTCCGTTGCCTCGTGTACCGGCGTCGGGCCGCCACGCTGATTGCACGCAGCGCGGCGATCTCGTCCGACCACCAGTACACGGGCCGTCGCGGAGGCCTACGGACTCGGGGCATAGCGGCGTCACAAATCGCCGTCATCGTGCCCCGGAACCACTCGGCCTCCGCATCGACGTCGTCAACCGGCCCGGGCGGAGTTTCCGCCCAGGACATGGCGAGAGCTGCGGCCATCAACGCATCCTCGTCGAGGCGGCCAAGCGCCCATCGGCGTGGTCGTTCACGCCCCGTCTGGCGGCGGGCGGTGTGGCCCTGCATCCGGGTCGCGGATACATCCATAAGGATGTGGAGGTGGTCGCTCAGCGTCTCCACCTCCTCCGCCACCCTCCACCCCGTCACGTATCTCGCGGCGGCGGGCAATGCCCAAGAGAGATCGATAATCGATTCTCCCTGACGCCGCGAGAACGTGGGGACAGACCCCCGATTTAGCAATCGGAGGTCTAGTCCCGCCGCCCACTCCAGCACAGTGTCGCCCCTCGCGTCGGTCCTGGGGCACCCCCAAGCCGTAGACTTGGAGTTGAAGTCCCCCAGGACGAGAGTTGGCCGGGTCCCACAGTGGAGCTGAACGCAGTTCCGGACCCGGTCCAACAACTCCTCGAAAGACGCGAGGGGTAGGCTGGGCGGGGCGTAAACGCCGACCACTGCCAGGCCGCCGCGGAGTGCCGCGACATATCCGCTCCCCCTAGCTAACACACTAAAGGGAGCGGCCCCACGGTTCATTATGGCCACGGAACCTAGCACGTCCCCCGCCCAGTCCGGGCGATCGGGGACGCGGTAGGGCTCCGCGACCACGGCCAACCCCACCCGCAGCTCAGCCACTGTATGGACGAGCAGGTCCTGGGCACGAGCTGCGTGGTTGAGGTTGCCCTGGAGGACCCGCACGGCAAGGGGGCACGGAGTAGCCATTTAGGCTGTTTCCATGGCCTCCCCGCCCGCGGGCCCATCCTCAGACGCCCCAGATGAGGCAGGCGCACGCAGCTGCTCCTGCGGCTCCTGCCTCAAACCTTCGGTGGCCGTGGACGCTCCCTGAGTCACGGGAACGTCCCGAGAACCCACCTGTGCAGCAACAGGCAGCAGTTCTTTAGCTGCACTGGCAGCCTGCGCTGTCCGCTGCGCCCTCTTGCGCCTGGAGGGCGGAGGAGCACAGCCCTTCGCCCCCAAGCGGTGACCGGAGGGCCGCCCAAGGTCGGTGCAGACTGGGCACTTCGGGGGTGACGTACACTCCCGTGCCTTGTGGTCTGCACCGCCGCAAGCGTAGCAGCGGCTCCCACGGTCACTCTCGCAGGTGCACCGCTGCCGGACGTGACCCGTCTCAAGGCAGCGGTAGCACCTGAGGGGGCGGGCCGCCAGGGATTCCACCCTGGCGGACACCCAGCCCACCTTTACCCTCCCGGCTGAGGCCAACTTAGCCGCAGCGGAGGCCGGCAGGCGGACCCATGCGCCACCGACGCCTGAGGCGTTCCGCCTAACTTCGCCGGCCTTAACCTCCGCGGCCTTACATCCGCCGGCAGCAGCTACTGCCTCCGCCACGGCCTCAGGGCTCGCCGCGTCGTCGAGGCCGATGATGCGGATTTCCGCACACTTGGTCGGCCTGGCGACGCGGATGTCCGAGCCCCGGAACGCCTCTTCGAGGAGTGCCGCCAGCTTGTCCGCTTTGGCGGCACTTTCCGGGCCAGGGACCTCGATTATCGAGGCGCCCGTTTGTCCCCTTCGGTAGAGGATGTCGGTTATTCCGGCATCCTCTAGCCGTACAGCGGAGGTGGCCCGCCTGTACACGTCCACATAGGACGTGGAGCTCCCATCAGCCACGGTCAATGTGACAGCGGCACGCTTGGGAGCGCGAGGCGGGCGCGGCTTCGCCGCAGGTGCCTCCCTCTGAGCGTCGCCCTTTGGTGTCTGCGCCTGACCCTTAACAGGCGCCACCTTCTGCTGCCTGCTGCCAGCAGCAGCAAGCGTGTTGCGCACAGGGGCCGTGGCGGTGGAGGAGGAGGCGGTATTTACCGCCGCACGTCGCTCCTTTCGCCCCACCACAGTGGCCCACGTCTCCGCCGAAGCCGGAGCCGCTTTCTGCGCAGGCGGCACTTGAAGGGCCAGGGGGGCAGCCGCTACCGCTGTTCGCCCCTGGCTCGTTGCAGGTGGAGCCGGTGCCTTAACCTGACGAAGCTGTCGCTGTGACTGCGGGCAGGTCTGCTGCGCCGCTGCCACCTCAGACGGCACCGTCGTCTTACGGCGATGTTTGCGCCCAGCCCTGTGGCGCTTCTTTGTATTTCCCTCTGACTCACCCGCAGCGGCGGGCGGCTGGGGAGCACTCTCCGTTCTCACAGCCGGAGCAGCGTGACAGTCCCGGACGACGCTGCTGCAGCTTTTTGGCCGCCCCCCCTCCACGGGACAGCTCAGGCTGAGCCTTAATCGCGCCTCCACCTCGCCGCACACCCGGCGAACGAGGCCCTCGACATCGTCGAGCGTGAGACCTCGCGCCGGGGTCGACGGCGGTGGAGGAGGAGGAGGCTGCAGCTGGAGGCACTCCCTCGTATCTGCTACATTGACCGGTCCCGGCGATGGGCGTCGCCGCAATACCGGCGGCGATCTCGGCGCCGGCGATCGCATCGCCGAGGGTGGCTCCACGTCCAACTCCTCCTCCGTACGTGGAGTCGTGTGAGATGGGGGATGCGGCACGGCGGATGGCAGAGATGTCTGTACGGGCGCACGCCCCGGAGAGCCAGCGGGTCGTCGGCGGCGGAGCAGGTCCTCTATGTCGCTGACCCTGGACCTTAGCAACCCTACCGTTCGATCAAGGTCCTCCTCACGTGAGGAAGAAGTGGTCCGCTTACCCTGCTCCACGGCGGCGTGCTTTATGAAAAGCGCCGCCTCGCGGAGCAGTCGGACATATGTCCCCTTTAAATTATTTGAGCTGGACGCCACCTTCTCGATTATCCCGACGTGGTCAAAAATGACCGCGCCGAGGTCAGGCGTCGGAGCATATCTCATTTGCTCCGCCAACTCCTCCTCTCTCGGGAGAGGCTTACACTTGCGGGAGACGGGTGGCGCCCTGATGGATGTGTCCATCACCATCCGCTCCCGCTCCAAGTCTTTCTCCTGGAGAGCTGCCTCGACGGCTTTCCGCTTGGCCTCTGCCAGGCCTACAGAATCCCCCGTCGTCAGTGGCCGGCCGCGCTTCCTCCCCGCCTTACCCTTTGTGGCGGTATAGGTCGAGCGGGTCGATCGTACAGATCGCGACGAGGCGACAGATCCGTCGCTCTCGTCCCCGCTGACCGGGAGCGAGGCACATTGCCTGACCACCCTCCGACGTGGTGTGTTGGCGGCCAGTTGTACGCGTTCAACGCGCACAACGGCTAGTTTGGATGGCGCCGCCGCGCTGCTGGCACACAGGCCAGATGGCCCGGGGGCAGCGTCCGACGCACCTAACATCTCCACACTGCTGTGTGTGGAGAAAAGTGGAGATGCCTCCACCTGTTCGGCGCAAGGGGAGCTCCCCTTGTCGCCTTCCTCCTCTGACATAATCCTCCGCGTTGTTCTTGTTGAATGTGCCATATTATATTGTTGTTATTCTTCGCCTTCGCCCATCATGGGACCCCCACCGCGGTGGGGGTACTTCCAGCGGTAATGAAAACCCTAGTTAAGTGAACCGAAGGCCGAGAAGCGGCCGTGTCAGGCGGTCACACCCTATCGATCCCTAATGACTCTACGAAAAAATATTACGGGATAGGCCCGCGCCATAGTTGATGCAAAAGGTTTAACGTCACCCCTATCGTGTGTGCGACGCCGGAACCGAACCGACGCCTAACACACACCTCAGGCTAGACGGTGTGATGGTTTACCCCCCACCACTCAGGGTATGCAGGGAGACTGACCAGCTCGCCCCGCCATACCTGCGCCCAGAACCAAGACTTCAACCCTGTCATAGGCTCCAGTCAGCAATGCATCGAGCGGTCCTTCCCACGTTGAACATGTGGTTTCACGGGAACTTTGCCGACAAGCGGACTTACATTCTCCCTTATTGCTCCCACAGAGGTCAGGTACTTGACATCGATGCACGCTCCGGTTGGAGGGCAACTATGCCCCCCGTGGTTAGTCTGACAGGAATATCCATCAAGGACTGGCCGCAGCTGACTCACACACACACACACACACACATTCATCCCGGGTCCACTCTTAGTACGGCCCTCACTCGTCTGCCTTCCCGGCATGCTAGTAGCTGCCAGGTTCAAAGAACCCGCCGGTATAGCCAGAAGAGATCATCGGAACCAAGCCCCCTCACCACGACAAGGTGGTGGACCATCGAGGGGGACCTGACCTGACCTGACCTAACCTGACCTGACCTGACCTGACCTGACCTGACCTGTATTACGCGTATTTCGAACGGGAAATACGCTTTTCCGACGTTCCCCGTCGGAAAACCTCACAATAGTGCTTTCTAAAGGTGCGGAACGTCGATTTCGAGTGCGGAACGGTCATGCGATCGAGAAGTTCGCTTTTCCATCGCTCCTGTTCCTCGCACGAGGTATTCGAAACGCTGGGGATATTGATATGACCCTATTCTAAGCGAAGAAAATTCGCACTCCCGGTTGCAGGAATCGCAAAATCACCGACTTTACTGCACGCAGATCGACCGTGCGTGATCGTAAACGCTTGAATTGAGTCGGAAAGCGTTCCGCGCGTACAGAACGTGAATTGCGGGTGTATTACGCGTATTTCGAACGGGAAATACGCTTTTCCGACGTTTCCCGTCGGAAAACCTCACAATAGTGCTTTCTAAAGGTGCGGAACGTCGATTTCGAGTGTGGAACGGTCATGCGATCGAGAAGTTCGCTTTTCCATCGCTCCTGTTCCTCGCACGAGGTATTCGAAACGCTGGGGATATTGATATGACCCTATTCTAAGCGAAGAAAATTCGCACTCCCGGTTGCAGGAATCGCAAAATCACCGACTTTACTGCACGCAGATCGACCGTGCGTGATCGTAAACGCTTGAATTGAGTCGGAAAGCGTTCCGCGCGTACAGAACGTGAATTGCGGGTGTATTACGCGTATTTCGAACGGGAAATACGCTTTTCCGACGTACCCCGTCGGAAAACCTCACAATAGTGCTTTCTAAAGGTGCGGAACGTCGATTTCGAGTGTGGAACGGTCATGCGATCGAGAAGTTCGCTTTTCCATCGCTCCTGTTCCTCGCACGAGGTATTCGAAACGCTGGGGATATTGATATGACCCTATTCTAAGCGAAGAAAATTCGCACTCCCGGTTGCAGGAATCGCAAAATCACCGACTTTACTGCACGCAGATCGACCGTGCGTGATCGTAAACGCTTGAATTGAGTCGGAAAGCGTTCCGCGCGTACAGAACGTGAATTGCGGGTGTATTACGCGTATTTCGAACGGGAAATACGCTTTTCCGACGTTCCCCGTCGGAAAACCTCACAATAGTGCTTTCTAAAGGTGCGGAACGTCGATTTCGAGTGCGGAACGGTCATGCGATCGAGAAGTTCGCTTTTCCATCGCTCCTGTTCCTCGCACGAGGTATTCGAAACGCTGGGGATATTGATATGACCCTATTCTAAGCGAAGAAAATTCGCACTCCCGGTTGCAGGAATCGCAAAATCACCGACTTTACTGCACGCAGATCGACCGTGCGTGATCGTAAACGCTTGAATTGAGTCGGAAAGCGTTCCGCGCGTACAGAACGTGAATTGCGGGTGTATTACGCGTATTTCGAACGGGAAATACGCTTTTCCGACGTTTCCCGTCGGAAAACCTCACAATAGTGCTTTCTAAAGGTGCGGAACGTCGATTTCGAGTGTGGAACGGTCATGCGATCGAGAAGTTCGCTTTTCCATCGCTCCTGTTCCTCGCACGAGGTATTCGAAACGCTGGGGATATTGATATGACCCTATTCTAAGCGAAGAAAATTCGCACTCCCGGTTGCAGGAATCGCAAAATCACCGACTTTACTGCACGCAGATCGACCGTGCGTGATCGTAAACGCTTGAATTGAGTCGGAAAGCGTTCCGCGCGTACAGAACGTGAATTGCGGGTGTATTACGCGTATTTCGAACGGGAAATACGCTTTTCCGACGTTCCCCGTCGGAAAACCTCACAATAGTGCTTTCTAAAGGTGCGGAACGTCGATTTCGAGTGTGGAACGGTCATGCGATCGAGAAGTTCGCTTTTCCATCGCTCCTGTTCCTCGCACGAGGTATTCGAAACGCTGGGGATATTGATATGACCCTATTCTAAGCGAAGAAAATTCGCACTCCCGGTTGCAGGAATCGCAAAATCACCGACTTTACTGCACGCAGATCGACCGTGCGTGATCGTAAACGCTTGAATTGAGTCGGAAAGCGTTCCGCGCGTACAGAACGTGAATTGCGGGTGTATTACGCGTATTTCGAACGGGAAATACGCTTTTCCGACGTTCCCCGTCGGAAAACCTCACAACAGTGCTTTCTAAAGGTGCGGAACGTCGATTTCGAGTGTGGAACGGTCATGCGATCGAGAAGTTCGCTTTTCCATCGCTCCTGTTCCTCGCACGAGGTATTCGAAACGCTGGGGATATTGATATGACCCTATTCTAAGCGAAGAAAATTCGCACTCCCGGTTGCAGGAATCGCAAAATCACCGACTTTACTGCACGCAGATCGACCGTGCGTGATCGTAAACGCTTGAATTGAGTCGGAAAGCGTTCCGCGCGTACAGAACGTGAATTGCGGGTGTATTACGCGTATTTCGAACGGGAAATACGCTTTTCCGACGTTCCCCGTCGGAAAACCTCACAATAGTGCTTTCTAAAGGTGCGGAACGTCGATTTCGAGTGCGGAACGGTCATGCGATCGAGAAGTTCGCTTTTCCATCGCTCCTGTTCCTCGCACGAGGTATTCGAAACGCTGGGGATATTGATATGACCCTATTCTAAGCGAAGAAAATTCGCACTCCCGGTTGCAGGAATCGCAAAATCACCGACTTTACTGCACGCAGATCGACCGTGCGTGATCGTAAACGCTTGAATTGAGTCGGAAAGCGTTCCGCGCGTACAGAACGTGAATTGCGGGTGTATTACGCGTATTTCGAACGGGAAATACGCTTTTCCGACGTTCCCCGTCGGAAAACCTCACAATAGTGCTTTCTAAAGGTGCGGAACGTCGATTTCGAGTGCGGAACGGTCATGCGATCGAGAAGTTCGCTTTTCCATCGCTCCTGTTCCTCGCACGAGGTATTCGAAACGCTGGGGATATTGATATGACCCTATTCTAAGCGAAGAAAATTCGCACTCCCGGTTGCAGGAATCGCAAAATCACCGACTTTACTGCACGCAGATCGACCGTGCGTGATCGTAAACGCTTGAATTGAGTCGGAAAGCGTTCCGCGCGTACAGAACGTGAATTGCGGGTGTATTACGCGTATTTCGAACGGGAAATACGCTTTTCCGACGTTTCCCGTCGGAAAACCTCACAATAGTGCTTTCTAAAGGTGCGGAACGTCGATTTCGAGTGTGGAACGGTCATGCGATCGAGAAGTTCGCTTTTCCATCGCTCCTGTTCCTCGCACGAGGTATTCGAAACGCTGGGGATATTGATATGACCCTATTCTAAGCGAAGAAAATTCGCACTCCCGGTTGCAGGAATCGCAAAATCACCGACTTTACTGCACGCAGATCGACCGTGCGTGATCGTAAACGCTTGAATTGAGTCGGAAAGCGTTCCGCGCGTACAGAACGTGAATTGCGGGTGTATTACGCGTATTTCGAACGGGAAATACGCTTTTCCGACGTTCCCCGTCGGAAAACCTCACAATAGTGCTTTCTAAAGGTGCGGAACGTCGATTTCGAGTGCGGAACGGTCATGCGATCGAGAAGTTCGCTTTTCCATCGCTCCTGTTCCTCGCACGAGGTATTCGAAACGCTGGGGATATTGATATGACCCTATTCTAAGCGAAGAAAATTCGCACTCCCGGTTGCAGGAATCGCAAAATCACCGACTTTACTGCACGCAGATCGACCGTGCGTGATCGTAAACGCTTGAATTGAGTCGGAAAGCGTTCCGCGCGTACAGAACGTGAATTGCTGACCTGACCTGACCTGACCTGACCTGACCTGACCTGACCGGACCTGACCTGACCTGACCTGACCTGACCTGACCTGACCTGACCTGACCTGACCTGACCTGACCTGACCTGACCTGACCTGACCTGACCTGACCTAGTAGTAGTAGTAGTAGTAAGTTGGTTGGTTGGGCGGGGTGAGGGGACGGTTCCCCTCACCAGATCCTTAGGTAAGTTCATACCCACTAGAGGCTTTGCTCACCCTTAATTGCTCTAAGACTTCCAGTTACTCCAGGAGGCACATAGCGCGAATTCGAACCTCAGTGTTTCACCTTCCGACGGGGGACTGTACGCTGACTTATTCATCCAACTGCCATGCTCCCTACTTTGTTAGCTAATGGCCGTCGGCCGTGGTTTACGTCGGGCGAGTTGGTGATAGAATATTCAGGTATACCGCCTGGAGTTGGCGGGGAACCGAAGAGAGTCACTTTGATCCTGTTTGTTCTATTCAGAGAGTGGACACTGAGAAGCGTCCGCTCCCCTTTTTCTTGACATCCCCACTAAGCGAGACTTTACCTATTAAACTCGAAATCGTGTTCAGGCTTCTAATGCGTAGTCGTTGTTAGTGTGTTATTTCCGGATAGTAAGGGAGTTTGTAGAAGAGCGATAGATGAAGACAGCTAATTGTGTTGTTAGACTTTCCGAGGCGGGCCCTTCGACCCTGTCTCGTGGTTAGTGGCAAAAAGTTTTGAAGACGGATGAAGAAAGAAAAAAAAAAAAAAAAAAAAAAAAAAAAAAAAAAAAAAGCGCGATTTAACCCAAGGGCGTAGGATTGTCCGCGAGCAGTGAGCTCACCGACAAGCACGTACAGGCTTTGCGCCCGGTGGGGAGATCTAGTGAGACTGCCCCGACCGATTGTTCCGACTTATCGCGCGAGAGGTGTTGCGGGCCGGCTGCCCCGACATCCTCGTCTGGGTTAAGAAAGGAAGTGAGCCCCCCCCCTTCGACCGCTGCTGAACCTGGTACCCCCCTTCTAAATCGCGCCCGAAGTTAGGTTAGGTACGAACAAATATGCAAGGGCCGATAACAAACAGGAGTGAATTTCTCAACGGGTTGACAAGCCTTGGAGTAGTGCAGCTACGTTCTCGGAACGTACTGGACACGTACATCAGTAAGTTTGTCAGTTTATAATTATCATTCTCTCCTGTAGTGAGAGAAAGTATATTAGCTTTTATACTAGTGGTAGTATACGTTTTTCCGTGTTTTACGGGTTGAATTACTCCGCTTGGTTATTAGCGGGCATAGGTCCGTGGATCTCTACCAGTCAGTGTTTGAGGAGCGAGTCGGATAAGCACTCGTCCTCTGCACGTCCTGGGTATACATTTATCTCTTTGTGAGATAAAGTTCATAGTTTTACGCGTCGGCATTTACTGCATCGTTTACGACGTAGTTTCCGGTCCGCGAGGTTTGATTTAATACTTCTGTATTTTAATTTCCTGTTACCGAATCTGTGAGCTCACCGTCATAGACATACAGGCTTTGCGTCCACCAAGAGAAGTTATCGCTCCTCTTGGTAATTGATCCGACTTATCGCGCGAGAGGTCTTGCGGGCCGGCAGATTCAGGAGGACTTTCGCTAATTATTCGTTCACTGTTCCCTCGGATGTACTAGTATATTAACATATCCAGTAATCGGAGAGTGAACATGGCGCGGTACAGTTGTTATATTGTGTAAATTGAGAATTTGTTTTCATTTATCTCTTTGTGAGATAAAGTTCATAGTTTTTGCGCGCCGATATTTACTGCATCGTTTACGACGTAGTTTCCGGACCGCGAGGTTTTGATTTAATATTTCTGTATTTTGACTTCCTGTTACCGAATCTGTGAGCACACCGTCATAGACATACAGGCATTGCGTCCACCAAGAGAAGTTATCGCTCCTCTTGGTAGTTGATCCGACTTATCGCGCGAGAGGTCATGCGGGCCGGCAGATTCGGGAGGACTTTCGCTAGTTATTCGTTCACTGTTTCCTCGGATATACTGGTATGTTTGCCTATCCAGTAATCGGAGAGTGAACAAGGCGCGGTTCAGTTGTTATATTGTGTAAATTGAGAATTTGTTTTCATTTATCTCTTTGTGAGATAAAGTTCATAGTTTTACGCGTCGGCATTTACTGCATCGTTTACGACGTAGTTTCCGGACCGCGAGGTTTTGATTTAATATTTCTGTATTTTGACTTCCTGTTACCGAATCTGTGAGCACACCGTCATAGACATACAGGCTTTGCGTCTACCAAGAGAAGTTATCGTTCCTCATGGTAGTTGATCCGACTTATCGCGCGAGAGGTCATGCGGGCCGGCAGATTCGGGAGGACTTTCGCTAATTATTCGTTCACAGTTCCCTCGGATGTACTGATTTATTGACATATTCAGTAATCGAAGAGTGAACATGGCGCGGTTCAGTTGTTATGTTGTGTAAATTTAAGAAATTTTTTTTTTTTTTATGTCTTGTTAGAATTAATTCCAGACTGTTTTGGTTTTGCCCACTTGTGTATGAGAGGGCTGGTATTTATAATTGTTCTTAATGTTTGTTCTAATTCTGTGTGTTGATTTATGATTGTAGCGTTTTGCCTTGTTAATATTTGTCAGGTTTTTTGGGTGCATTATGCATTATGTTCGTGTGAGTGCTATGGTCTGGTTATAGTGTATCTTGTATAGACGATTTTTTTTATGCTTATGTATTATTTGTTCATTGCTTATTTGTGGATTGCACAATGTTATTGCATTTGTGTTTTGACAGGTTTTTGCATATGTCGCAGTATGCGATTGGCACGAGTGTTTTCTTACTGCATTTGTAATATAGGCCTTCCTTGTTATTTGAGAGAACGTTTAGGTAGTGTAAGCTAATTATTAGTTTATTGCAACAGTAGTCGCTTTTATTTTAGTAATTGGATGCCTTTGAAGGATAGTTTATTTTGTATATTATGCACTTGTAGAGACGTTGTAGTGATTGTTTTCCAAACATACATTTATATTTATTAACAGATTTTTTACATATTTATTTATTTTGTATTTATTACACACATTAAATTTCAGTTTGTTCTTTGATTAAGAGGTATGTATTTTGTTCGTAAAATGTTGCATTGGTCCAAGGACACCGGTGTTCTATTCCTTCCGTGGGTCATTTTTAAACATTAGAGTGTTTAGTTGTCTTATATTCTACCGGTGAACGATACTTTGTCAAATTTTGGAATAAATTGTCAAGAGAGTTTCTAAACGTGTATTGCATATCTATTTTATGGATTTCTTTTTCACATCGTACGGATGTTGGTGGAGATTTCCCGTTGTTTTTGGAGCTATCTGGCGCGAGTTAGTATGTGTATAATGTTCCTAGTATTGGTTTTATAATTGTAGCACATTTTATTTTAGTAATTGGATGCTTTTGAGGTATGATTTATTTTTGTATTTATGCGCCTGTGAAGACGTTGTAATAATTGTTTTTTCAAGCATACTTATACATTTGTTGACTGGTTCTTTATATATTTATTTATTGTATTTATTTCACACATTAACTTTCTGTTTTTCTTTAATTAGAAGATATGAATTTTGTTAGTAAAATGTTGCATTGTTATAAATAAATTGGTAAAAGGGCAACGGTGCTCTATTCCTACCGTGGGTCACTTTAGAGTGTTTAATTACCTTATATTCAATATGTGAGCCGCTCAATGCACACATCGATGAACTCCACTTTTTGAAAAATCTTATATTTAAGTGTCAAAGCCCTTGGTCTAGTCATTACTTTTTATATTCATAATAACTTTCCTGAATAATAAAGATTAGCACCATTAAATGGCAATTTTTTTTTTTTTTTTTTGGCCACTGAATAATAAGTAATTTATTTCAGAAGTCATTTCGATTAACTCCATACTCTAATGTAAATCGTTTCAGTAACGCTGTATCTGTTTCGGCCGTGCGTCGACGCTTATTTGTTTTTAAACAGCCGAAGATGCTCTCTCCCTCTCAATAATATTCGTAACAAAATCGCATCGGTAAACAGATAAAAAGAAGCACAATGCAAACGGTAGTTAGTATAGCAGTGATCTCGCACGCTGAATGTTACTGTGTACTTCTTAGTCTTTTCAACATTACTCCCAGATTTTTTTTTTTTTTTTAAAGAAATACATATTATGCCGTTATAATCAACGTGAGTGAGACTAATAATGTGAGTGAGGAAAACAGTGATGATTCTTCAATACGATTTATCAACAGAAAGTCTGGTTCAAGAAGACGTTTATCGTTTTCCTCGGATTCATCGGATTGCAACAGTACAAACCCAACAAACACATTGATTGGGAGGAAAAGAAGTCGTAATCCTGTTAAATGGATACGAGATTTACAAAAGCATAACAGGATAAAAGGTTTGGCATACAGGAATAGGGGAGGAAAATTAATACCTGCAAAAACATTTGTCGATATACAATGCAGATGCCGTCAAAATTGCAATCAAAAAATTCTTTCGGATGAGAGAGAGGCTGCCATGAAAGAATTTTATAGTTTACATGCTCAACTTGACCAAAGTATTTTCTTAAGAGATTGTATCAAGTTAACGAAATAAAAAGAAGGCGCCCTACGAATGAAACTAAGGAACGAAGATCACATTCGTTCACATATTACTTTCGAAAAGAGAGACTTGATATTCCCGTTTGTAAAAATATTTTAGAGATACTTATCAGGTGAGTGACGGGAGGATATACGATTGTTGTTCTAAACAAAAAGTTACATCTTTGGTTGATAAGCGCAAAGGCCGCGTTGCAAGCAATAAAATAGATGATACAAATGTTATAATGCATATACAGTCATTTCCAGCCTACAGTAGTCACTACACCAGAGTTCATAATCCAAGACGGCAATATTTAAATCCTGACTTAAATATTAAGAAGATGTATGAACTATACGTCACAGAATGTGAGAAGGAAAACGTAGCACCAGTGAAAGAAAAATATTACTATAATGTGTTCTCTACAAAATTTAATTTACATTTTAAACAACCATCCAGGGATACGTGTCAAACTTGTCATGCTTTTCAAATAAAAATTTTAATCTTCAGACGATGGGGGAGTTAAGATGGCAAAAATTGAAAAGGAAACTCACTTAGAAGACGTTGAACGGGCTCGCAGTCATATGGCTGCCGATCGAATGGCAACATCGGAAAAATTGTTCGTATTTTCTTTTGACTTGGAAAAAGCTTTAGCCTTTCCCAAGTTGACCACATCCGTAGCTTATTATAAGCGAAATTCATATGTTTATAATTTTGGATGTCATGAATTCAATAAAAATATAAGCCACATGTTTGCTTGGCCAGAAACTGAAGGATCTCGTGGGTCTCAAGAAATTTCATCTTGTCTACTAAAGTACATAAAGACTTACGCTGCAAAGTTCGAAAAATAATAACATATTCGGGTTCGTGTATCGGGCAAAACAGAAGTATTAAAACCGTCTTAAGTTTGTTGAAACTTGTTCAAAGCACGGAAATCAAAGCTGAATCAATTGACATGAAATTTTTTTTTTTTTTTTTTTTGGTAAGTGGACACAGCTATTTGCCCAATGACTCAAAACATTTTTTTCACCAGATGATTGGTACCATATAATCAAAACCTGTAAAAAGAAAGCGCCATTTCATCTAATCCAAATGACTCACCAAGATTTTTTTTTTTGGCAACAAACCCTTTAGAACAGTCTATCATTAACAGAAAAGTAACCGTCACAGGGCTTCCAGTAAATTGGCTTAAAGTACGCTGGATAAAGTTAGAAGGGTCCAAACCCTATCTCATACAATTCAAGTGTGACTATAATGAAGATACAGAACTTCAAGCCATTAATATAAGAAAGTCTTTAGTGGGTAGACCGCAAAGTTTGAAAAATATAGATCAGCCTTTGTTATATTCTAAAGGTAGAACTGTGACAAAGGAAAAATGGAGAGACATGATGGACCTGCTAAAATTCATTCCTCCTGTTAAACACGATTACTATAAAAACTTGTCAACAAATCGAAATGACGAATCCTCGCATACAGCTGATGAAGAAGACATTATTTATAATATTGCTGAATCATCCCACAGAATAACGCCGCTAGCATAAAGCTGCTATGAGTTAATTACAAAAATTATATTATAACCGAACTGCCAACATTCATTTTTATGAAGAAGCTGTGATAAAAATGTATACTAACTAACTTTTTCTGTAATAAAAAAAAAAAAAAAAAAAAAGAAAAAAAAAAAACTTAAAAATGTAAAGACTAGATTTAACTTTATTACTTTTTTCAGTTGCCAAATCGATTAACTCCACCAGTCACATAAAAACTGTAACATTACTAACGATTGTTTGTTGGCTATTCTTTCTTATTAATTTTTTATATACCGTTAGATGAAAGCTATATCTGCAATTATGCATTCTACATTATATATTTGAATCCATATTATCAGAGGAATTTTTCTTTTTTTTTTTTTTAAACAATATACATTACATCATCGCGTTTCTCAACTTTTCGTTTTATGGAGTTAATCGATGTGTGCACTGAGCGGCTCATGTAATACTAGGTGAAGTCCTCTGTGAGCAAAAAATTTTTTTTTTTTTTTCTGACCGTAAAAAGAGATTTTCGGCAGTGAATCGGGGCTTTGCCTTGTTTCCCTGTAGTATACTCTTATCGTCCCGGGCCAGCATCAGTAGTAGTGGCTGGTCCGAAGCGGAAGGAGCGGGAAAACAGTGGCGGAGGAGCGGAGCATCCGAGCGAGCGGTCACCCATCCCATCGGTGTCCACGACGGGCGACGCTTCACCTCGGTGATCGTATGACCGCCGGTGCTCCGCTCCTACCACGGGCCTCTGCATACACGCTTAGTCGTTTCGTTCTTACATATTCTGCTAGTGAATGAATTTTCGTCTTTTCTGACTTCAAAGATGACAATGTGGCTTACCGTGTTTGTATTTTATAGCTATTTGTGTATCGAAAATCGACTTCTCGCCGTGGATGGGCCACTGTTCCTTACCGACTTACAGTGCTTCCTAACATGGGCTGCCAAGATTCTGAATTACTTATTATTAATGTTATTGATGATAGTGGTCTATTATAAGAACAGTGTGTCACAGATAATTCAGCAGACCACGTTATTTATTACTTCGTTGTATGTATATTTCTTTTGGTAGCTGCTAGTTCTTTGGTTTGCCGAGCCCGTGCGGTGGCGTCTCCTGGCTGAGCCGGGTCGGATTGTCTGAGTTTCCCTCCCTGTGTGTCGCGCCTCTTCATGTCGTTCTATGTCATTGCTCGTTGTCGGTTCGGTATTCAGAGCGTCATTCTTCTGGTTTCGTAATTATTTCCGGATGTAATTGGATGTGAGGTGCTTCGCGATTTTCAAAGGTTACGATAAGAATAATTTTGTTGCATGTAGGTTGGCATTCTTCATCGGGGGGTAATTCTTCTTATTTATTTATGGGTATCCCGGTCCGGTGTTGTGTTCTAAGATTTTGTTGTCGTTGCAGGGTTCTTGTTATCGGTAGATCCTTTGGCCTGATCTTGATGCACTTCACTGTATTATCGTGTAGTAACAATGATGCCCGCTAGTCGGCATCTCGCGGTTTCGCGGAGGCGCGGGATCGCAGTTATAAAGTTCGCGGGGGCCATATATCAACTCGGGACCGCGAGCAGTCGTCAGAGGGGTTTGGCGGCGGGAGGGTGGGAGCCGCTTTACCCCTTTACCACCCTCGTTATCAGATTTTTATCCTATCTGAAACGAGGGTGGGCCCTATGGCTGTGCTTGCAACCTTGCGGCGAGCACGTGGCCGTGGGAGGAAGGCGTGCGCGTGCACGGCCGACCTCGATTTATTTTACATTTTGATATTTATATTAAGCATAATTCGGTGCAGTTTGACTCGACGTTGTCGCTTTAACGCGGTTCTTTTCGCGGTTTCAGGTGCTTCTTTACTGTTCGTTCGCGGGTAGTATTTAGGTCGCGTTATGTTTAATTTTAATATTATCGTCGGTCGAGTCGCGTTTGTATTGTTCGCGTCCTGTGAAATACATAGATTGCGGTGTCTGTTGGCATATTATGTATATATTGTTCATTGATTAATTAATTATCGTTGTCCTACCGGTGTTACGCGTACGATCTGTGGCCCTTGCCGCGTCGCGAGGGGGCGCGTGTACGGCCGGTCGCGGATCATTTTATCGGTTTTATCTGATTTGATTTTGGATCTCGCGAGCCGTCGGATAGCTGCTGTCATGCTTTGTACGATTCGTTAAGGTAGAGTGAATCTATTCGCGATTTTATGTTTGAGATCTTGTTCGTAGGTTAATTGGTCATTCGAATTTAATTTTGTTTATTATTTGTCTTGGATTTTTTCGGGTATTTGGTAGATTGAACTGCGTTAGTTTTAGTACGGGCTGTTTAATTGTGTCGATAAGAGGCGGTGCATTACTCGTGAGGGGCATGGGATTTCATGTATGGCGTGAATTTAGGCGATTCCGTGCGGAGGTGCGTGTCACGAGAGTTGCGAGGTTATCTTTTTTTAGGGGTATACGCGTGGTGTGCGCTCGACGATTACGATTGTTTATTAATAATCGTGAACGTTGGTGGTTTCGTTTGTTCCTGTTCGCGTGGTGTCGTGTTTCTATGTGAATCTGTAATCCGCGTCGCGATTGGCTCGTTCGGTCATTTGCGCGGAAGTCGCGTGTTGACCTACTTTCGACGTGGATGTACGTTATAGCGTGGGTGAGGCATTTAATCGCGTGTGGGTGATTTGGTTGCGGTTTTTCCCGGGATTCCGTGTGAGGTGGGTGGTTCGTAGGTTTGGATATGAATTTTCGCGGCGTTTCAGGGCGAATACGATGACGCGTGCTCGGCGGTCGCGGTCGCTGATTTAAGCGAGGTGAGGAGGATTTTCAGTATGAATTAATTGTGCTTATGTTGCAGGTGTTACGCACTTGATTGCGTGTCAGAACGAGAGTTGTCGGGCCGTCGGGAATAAGCGTGAGTGCGGGCCTCGTTTTGAGGTTAATTTTGCCGGCAGCCGCGGACCCGGTGAATATTCGAGGGGTGATAGAGTGTCAGATTGAGGAGCTTCTCCTTGATCGGAAGTCCTGAGAGATACAGGGTGCATGCTACAGGTAAGCGTTAATGTGATGAGTTTTTGTCATCGTTAGGAAAGTTAAAATATGTTCTGAGAAATTTTCTGTATTTTGTTAGAAGGGGATCGTTGTAGCTGTCGTAAGGCTTCTGGTGTAAAAGAAGGTATACGTTAACGTTTGTAGGTGTTTTGATGTTATTACGTGTGGCTGGCTTGATTCTAATTATATTTTTGTTTTCTAGGAGATGGCTGTGGACGTGAACCTTAAGATTTTGTTCGTGCTCTGTGGTTGAAGGGGAAATCTGTTCGTGATAGTCTTACTAGGAGCTTTGGATTGTATTTAGAGTTGGCGACGTGTTCGTGTGTTTACAACGCTTCTGGTGAGTTGACGTTGTTGGAGGTGATGATGTCTTAGACGTTCTTTGTGCGATAGGTTAGATTGTGATACTTGTGGGTGTATGTGCGTTACTTGAATTGTGTGGGGTTTCATAATTGGTTCGTTGATTAAAGTTGTTTACATTTTAGGTGTTCGTTTGTCGGTATGTCGTTCTGTCTTGTTTTTAAAGTGTGGAATTTTGTTTGTAGAATGTAGCGTTTTATAAGTTAATTGTTGAATTCATGGTTCGGTGCTTGTTGGCGTTTGTATTATTTGTAGCGCGTTGTACGTTCGTTGTTGTCTAAATTTAGGAGAGACTAGCTTATGTGTTATTTGTCTTTGTGAGGAAGTGTGGTCGTGGGTAGACACGAGGAGTGTGTAGAATGTTTACTCGTTGTTAGATGTGGGGTGTTGGAGTTATACGTGTGTGTAGTTTGTAGAAATATTCTTATGAGTTTCGCGTTTATGATACTGTATTCGAGGGCGTGGGGGTCGAGAAGTGTTTGAGGGAGGATGGTGTTTTTCAGCGATTGTTGCGAGTGTCACGTATCATTTAATTGATTTTTATGACTTACATGGGGATTAGATTCTTCTATGCTGGTGTTATAATTTCGCGGTTTCGATGACTGTATTATCGCGTTGTCGACTGTGTGTGTGAGTGTCTGGTTGTATGGACTTTGTGTGTCTCCTTTACGGGTAATTCACGCTCGCGTTTATTACATACGTCGTTGATATGCGCGTGTCTTTGATCTATTTCGCGTGTTTCGTTATGGTTTTGATAGTTTGATGTTGCGTGAATTTACTATGTGTGGGATTGTTACGCGGTGTACTTCCTTTTCTGTAGATTTTCTAAAGATTATTAGTTTCTGGTTTTATAGTATGTTGGATCTACGGGGGTCTGTTCGGTTATTTAAACATTAAAAACGCGGTCGATTTACAGGTGGTGGTTTACTGCCTGTTTCCTGCCACGATGACTGCACGTGCGCTGACTTCGGATTTGTTGTTGTTCGCTGATTTACACGTTCCGCATGGTCACCCTTCAGGCCGAGCGTGTGTCATTCTCGTTCGTTGAGTGGGCCATAAATCGATCTTGGGCCTGGACTGACTCTTGTTAATGGCGGCTGGTTCGTATCTTCTTTCTGCTTTCCCGATTCGATCCGTACGATGAATTTGCCCGTACCCCCCGTGGTCGAGTGCGTGCGTTTTCTTATTTTTTAGGGACGGTTGTAAAAGATCGAAAATTGAACTATTCGGCCGGGGTTCTAACGGTTTTTCGCGATTTTGAGAGTGGTTGAGAAAAAGGGCAAAATTTTTCAAGTATGTATCGTCTCGTTTCTCTGATTTCTAACTCATTAATTTCTTTTGATTTCTTTAATTATCCGGGCGAGGTGTGACTTTTCTGCTAAGGTACGTTTTTGGATCGTCAATTGTTTGTACCGTTAGATTTTGCGTGTTATTATTCGCGGTGTCGTGTAATTAATTGAACTCGCTTACGTGTTCGCGATGGGAAAATGTGAGCTTATTGGTTTAGGATTCTTCTTAGATTGCCCGTTTGTTATTATTAATTGCGTTGTTTGAATATATATTATTTTTTTTTTTTTTTTTTCAGATTATAAGCGGTTCCGAGGGTTCGATGACACGGTGTTGGCGTTGGTACCCGATTAAATAAATGCTTTTGCGTGTGATGTATAGTGAAACCTAATTGTTGTTATCTTACTATTTATCTTTGATAATATTACGTGTTCTAATTGATTCTAATTCGTATGTTTCAGGTGTTCCGGTTTAAGCGAATGTATGTACGAGTGAGTATTATTGTCGTTTATGCTCCCGTTTTGAATAATTTGATCCGTGCGCGGTGAGGAAAGGTATTTAGCTCAGGTAATCGTATGTGTCTGGTGATTCTAGTCTTATTTGTATGCGTGTGATGGACATGGTATTAATTCGTTCGTTGTTTCAGGTATTCTAAGTGTCAAGGGGCGTCCTGCGAACCCTAGAGCCGTCGGGGAATTGTTCGAGGGATCGCGATCTGAGTATGTGTTCGAGAATTAATTTTGCTATCGGTTATTACGACTTAACGGGGATTTAGGGGTTTTTCTTTTTTTCGAATGTATGTATTTTGTGTGGGCATACTCGCGTTTCTTGTGTGTAATATGTAGTGTTTCGTGAGTAGTTTGTTGGAAGTCTATTATTTATAATGATTTGTGTTGTATGTTCAGTTGTTCCGGTTTGATTTGGTACAAGGATCGTTATTTATTATTTACATTTACGCGTCGATGTGAGGTGAATTGGCCCTTGTTCCGTGGAGGCAGATATTTGAATCGTCTGTTCGCGGGTGATTTTGAATTTATGAATTTGTTCGGAGTTGCATATCTATTTGTTAAATTTAAGCCAACTAGATTATATTTAATTTATTATTTTGCAGGAACTGTGACGTGATTCGAGCCCTGGAGTTTGCTGAGGTCGCGTACGAGGGTCGTGGTTCGAGTGCGCCTTCTTGTATTAATTACTTATTTGATTTTATTACTGGGTTTACCGAAAATATTGCTCGTATGTGTGCGAGGAAGAGACGAGTGTGGCGTACTCTCTCTCGCGCACCTGAGCCCGATATTGTTCGGGTGTGTGATGTTTGAATGTTTGAATTAAAGATTCTCCTGCGCGGTGTAAAATTTGATTAATCGTCCTACCTTTACCGGTGCTTATTTCGATGTATTACTTTGCGTGTTGGGTGGTTGTGGTCGTCAGGGTGGGTCGCACTACGTTTTTGCACTTATTAATTGAACTCGCGGCGCGTGTTATGGATGTATTTTATTGAACACTGCGATTGAATTGAATAAATAGTATTTATTGTATTATAGTTCCCGTATTGTAAACTGCGATTGCACACCGTTTCGTACGCGGGTTCGACGCGGCGCGAGATCTTTGTCGTAATTTAGCGACGATGGTTACGTAGCGGGTGTCGTTTTTTAACTGTCGGGTTCTTGGCGGGCCGTTGTGCAAGAGAAGCTCGGGGTGAGTTTTACGGGGGTGGAAGGCGTTCTGGTGGGGATATTCTCGTGTGTGTTTGTGTGTGTATATAGGAGAGAGTATGCACGTGCGTGTTTACATCCGGTTCGCATGCGCGAAGTGGCTCGCGGACGGATCTTGATGCGCGGTAGTCTATGGTCAGGGGCTCGCGAGATGCTGTCGATTCTGTATCGCGCGTAATTATGTATATGGATCTAGCTTGATTGGTAGAGTTGTTATCGATCTGTGACGATCGTGATGGAATTCTATCGGTTCGCGAGGCGGGCCCGTGGCTGTGCTTGCAACCTTGCGGCGAGCACGTGGCCGTGGGAGGAAGGCGTGCGCGTGCACGGCCGACCTCGATTTATTTTACATTTTGATATTTATATTAAGCATAATTCGGTGCAGTTTGACTCGACGTTGTCGCTTTAACGCGGTTCTTTTCGCGGTTTCAGGTGCTTCTTTACTGTTCGTTCGCGGGTAGTATTTAGGTCGCGTTATGTTTAATTTTAATATTATCGTCGGTCGAGTCGCGTTTGTATTGTTCGCGTCCTGTGAAATACATAGATTGCGGTGTCTGTTGGCATATTATGTATATATTGTTCATTGATTAATTAATTATCGTTGTCCTACCGGTGTTACGCGTACGATCTGTGGCCCTTGCCGCGTCGCGAGGGGGCGCGTGTACGGCCGGTCGCGGATCATTTTATCGGTTTTATCTTATTTGATTTTGGATCTCGCGAGCCGTCGGATAGCTGCTGTCATGCTTTGTACGATTCGTTAAGGTAGAGTGAATCTATTCGCGATTTTATGTTTGAGATCTTGTTCGTAGGTTAATTGGTCATTCGAATTTAATTTTGTTTATTATTTGTCTTGGATTTTTTCGGGTATTTGGTAGATTGAACTGCGTTAGTTTTAGTACGGGCTGTTTAATTGTGTCGATAAGAGGCGGTGCATTACTCGTGAGGGGCATGGGATTTCATGTATGGCGTGAATTTAGGCGATTCCGTGCGGAGGTGCGTGTCACGAGAGTTGCGAGGTTATCTTTTTTTAGGGGTATACGCGTGGTGTGCGCTCGTACGTTGGTGGTTTCGTTTGTTCCTGTTCGCGTGGTGTCGTGTTTCTATGTGAATCTGTAATCCGCGTCGCGATTGGCTCGTTCGGTCATTTGCGCGGAAGTCGCGTGTTGACCTACTTTCGACGTGGATGTACGTTATAGCGTGGGTGAGGCATTTAATCGCGTGTGGGTGATTTGGTTGCGGTTTTTCCCGGGATTCCGTGTGAGGTGGGTGGTTCGTAGGTTTGGATATGAATTTTCGCGGCGTTTCAGGGCGAATACGATGACGCGTGCTCGGCGGTCGCGGTCGCTGATTTCGCGTTGTGTTTGTTTATTGTGTTACGTGTGTCACTAAGCGAGGTGAGGAGGATTTTCAGTATGAATTAATTGTGCTTATGTTGCAGGTGTTACGCACTTGATTGCGTGTCAGAACGAGAGTTGTCGGGCCGTCGGGAGTAAGCGTGAGTGCGGGCCTCGTTTTGAGGTTAATTTTGCCGGCAGCCGCGGACCCGGTGAATATTCGAGGGGTGATAGAGTGTCAGATTGAGGAGCTTCTCCTTGATCGGAAGTCCTGAGAGATACAGGGTGCATGCTACAGGTAAGCGTTAATGTGATGAGTTTTTGTCATCGTTAGGAAAGTTAAAATATGTTCTGAGAAATTTTCTGTATTTTGTTAGAAGGGGATCGTTGTAGCTGTCGTAAGGCTTCTGGTGTAAAAGAAGGTATACGTTAACGTTTGTAGGTGTTTTGATGTTATTACGTGTGGCTGGCTTGATTCTAATTATATTTTTGTTTTCTAGGAGATGGCTGTGGACGTGAACCTTAAGATTTTGTTCGTGCTCTGTGGTTGAAGGGGAAATCTGTTCGTGATAGTCTTACTAGGAGCTTTGGATTGTATTTAGAGTTGGCGACGTGTTCGTGTGTTTACAACGCTTCTGGTGAGTTGACGTTGTTGGAGGTGATGATGTCTTAGACGTTCTTTGTGCGATAGGTTAGATTGTGATACTTGTGGGTGTATGTGCGTTACTTGAATTGTGTGGGGTTTCATAATTGGTTCGTTGATTAAAGTTGTTTACATTTTAGGTGTTCGTTTGTCGGTATGTCGTTCTGTCTTGTTTTTAAAGTGTGGAATTTTGTTTGTAGAATGTAGCGTTTTATAAGTTAATTGTTGAATTCATGGTTCGGTGCTTGTTGGCGTTTGTATTATTTGTAGCGCGTTGTACGTTCGTTGTTGTCTAAATTTAGGAGAGACTAGCTTATGTGTTATTTGTCTTTGTGAGGAAGTGTGGTCGTGGGTAGACACGAGGAGTGTGTAGAATGTTTACTCGTTGTTAGATGTGGGGTGTTGGAGTTATACGTGTGTGTAGTTTGTAGAAATATTCTTATGAGTTTCTCGTTTATGATACTGTATTCGAGGGCGTGGGGGTCGAGAAGTGTTTGAGGGAGGATGGTGTTTTTCAGCGATTGTTGCGAGTGTCACGTATCATTTAATTGATTTTTATGACTTACATGGGGATTAGATTCTTCTATGCTGGTGTTATAATTTCGCGGTTTCGATGACTGTATTATCGCGTTGTCGACTGTGTGTGTGAGTGTCTGGTTGTATGGACTGTGTGTGTCTCCTTTACGGGTAATTCACGCTCGCGTGTATTACATACGTCGTTGATATGCGCGTGTCTTTGATCTATTTCGCGTGTTTCGTTATGGTTTTGATAGTTTGATGTTGCGTGAATTTACTATGTGTGGGATTGTTACGCGGTGTACTTCCTTTTCTGTAGATTTTCTAAAGATTATTAGTTTCTGGTTTTATAGTATGTTGGATCTACGGGGGTCTGTTCGGTTATTTAAACATTAAAATCGCGGTCGATTTACAGGTGGTGGTTTACTGCCTGTTTCCTGCCACGATGACTGCACGTGCGCTGACTTCGGATTTGTTGTTGTTCGCTGATTTACACGTTCCGCATGGTCACCCTTCTGGCCGAGCGTGTGTCATTCTCGTTCGTTGAGTGGGCCATAAATCGATCTTGGGCCCGGACTGACTCTTGTTAATGGCGGCTGGTTCGTATCTTCTCTCTGCTTTCCCGATTCGACCCGTACGATGGATTTGCCCGTACCCCCCGTGGTCGAGTGCGTGCGTTTTCTTATTTTTTAGGGACGGTTGTAAAAGATCGAAAATTGAACTATTCGGCCGGGGTTCTAACGGTTTTTCGCGATTTTGAGAGTGGTTGAGAAAAAGGGCAAAATTTTTCAAGTATGTATCGTCTCGTTTCTCTGATTTCTAACTCATTAATTTCTTTTGATTTCTTTAATTATCCGGGCGAGGTGTGACTTTTCTGCTAAGGTACGTTTTTGGATCGTCAATTGTTTGTACCGTTAGATTTTGCGTGTTATTATTCGCGGTGTCGTGTAATTAATTGAACTCGCTTACGTGTTCGCGATGGGAAAATGTGAGCTTATTGGTTTAGGATTCTTCTTAGATTGCCCGTTTGTTATTATTAATTGCGTTGTTTGAATATATATTATTTTTTTTTTTTTTTCAGATTATAAGCGGTTCCGAGGGTTCGATGACACGGTGTTGGCGTTGGTACCCGATTAAATAAATGCTATTGCGTGTGATGTATAGTGAAACCTAATTGTTGTTATCTTACTATTTATCTTTGATAATATTACGTGTTCTAATTGATTCTAATTCGTATGTTTCAGGTGTTCCGGTTTAAGCGAATGTATGTACGAGTGAGTATTATTGTCGTTTATGCTCCCGTTTTGAATAATTTGATCCGTGCGCGGTGAGGAAAGGTATTTAGCTCAGGTAATCGTATGTGTCTGGTGATTCTAGTCTTATTTGTATGCGTGTGATGGACATGGTATTAATTCGTTCGTTGTTTCAGGTATTCTAAGTGTCAAGGGGCGTCCTGCGAACCCTAGAGCCGTCGGGGAATTGTTCGAGGGATCGCGATCTGAGTATGTGTTCGAGAATTAATTTTGCTATCGGTTATTACGACTTAACGGGGATTTAGGGGTTTTTCTTTTTTTCGAATGTATGTATTTTGTGTGGGCATACTCGCGTTTCTTGTGTGTAATATGTAGTGTTTCGTGAGTAGTTTGTTGGAAGTCTATTATTTATAATGATTTGTGTTGTATGTTCAGTTGTTCCGGTTTGATTTGGTACAAGGATCGTTATTTATTATTTACATTTACGCGTCGATGTGAGGTGAATTGGCCCTTGTTCCGTGGAGGCAGATATTTGAATCGTCTGTTCGCGGGTGATTTTGAATTTATGAATTTGTTCGGAGTTGCATATCTATTTGTTAAATTTAAGCCAACTAGATTATATTTAATTTATTATTTTGCAGGAACTGTGACGTGATTCGAGCCCTGGAGTTTGCTGAGGTCGCGTACGAGGGTCGTGGTTCGAGTGCGCCTTCTTGTATTAATTACTTATTTGATTTTATTACTGGGTTTACCGAAAATATTGCTCGTATGTGTGCGAGGAAGAGACGAGTGTGGCGTACTCTCTCTCGCGCACCTGAGCCCGATATTGTTCGGGTGTGTGATGTTTGAATGTTTGAATTAAAGATTCTCCTGCGCGGTGTAAAATTTGATTAATCGTCCTACCTTTACCGGTGCTTATTTCGATGTATTACTTTGCGTGTTGGGTGGTTGTGGTCGTCAGGGTGGGTCGCACTACGTTTTTGCACTTATTAATTGAACTCGCGGCGCGTGTTATGGATGTATTTTATTGAACACTGCGATTGAATTGAATAAATAGTATTTATTGTATTATAGTTCCCGTATTGTAAACTGCGATTGCACACCGTTTCGTACGCGGGTTCGACGCGGCGCGAGATCTTTGTCGTAATTTAGCGACGATGGTTACGTAGCGGGTGTCGTTTTTTAACTGTCGGGTTCTTGGCGGGCCGTTGTGCAAGAGAAGCTCGGGGTGAGTTTTACGGGGGTGGAAGGCGTTCTGGTGGGGATATTCTCGTGTGTGTTTGTGTGTGTATATAGGAGAGAGTATGCACGTGCGTGTTTACATCCGGTTCGCATGCGCGAAGTGGCTCGCGGACGGATCTTGATGCGCGGTAGTCTATGGTCAGGGGCTCGCGAGATGCTGTCGATTCTGTATCGCGCGTAATTATGTATATGGATCTAGCTTGATTGGTAGAGTTGTTATCGATCTGTGACGATCGTGATGGAATTCTATCGGTTCGCGAGGCGGGCCCGTGGCTGTGCTTGCAACCTTGCGGCGAGCACGTGGCCGTGGGAGGAAGGCGTGCGCGTGCACGGCCGACCTCCATTTATTTTACATTTTGATATTTATATTAAGCATAATTCGGTGCAGTTTGACTCGACGTTGTCGCTTTAACGCGGTTCTTTTCGCGGTTTCAGGTGCTTCTTTACTGTTCGTTCGCGGGTAGTATTTAGGTCGCGTTATGTTTAATTTTAATATTATCGTCGGTCGAGTCGCGTTTGTATTGTTCGCGTCCTGTGAAATACATAGATTGCGGTGTCTGTTGGCATATTATGTATATATTGTTCATTGATTAATTAATAATCGTTGTCCTACCGGTGTTACGCGTACGATCTGTGGCCCTTGCCGCGTCGCGAGGGGGCGCGTGTACGGCCGGTCGCGGATCATTTTATCGGTTTTATCTGATTTGATTTTGGATCTCGCGAGCCGTCGGATAGCTGCTGTCATGCTTTGTACGATTCGTTAAGGTAGAGTGAATCTATTCGCGATTTTATGTTTGAGATCTTGTTCGTAGGTTAATTGGTCATTCGAATTTAATTTTGTTTATTATTTGTCTTGGATTTTTTCGGGTATTTGGTAGATTGAACTGCGTTAGTTTTAGTACGGGCTGTTTAATTGTGTCGATAAGAGGCGGTGCATTACTCGTGAGGGGCATGGGATTTCATGTATGGCGTGAATTTAGGCGATTCCGTGCGGAGGTGCGTGTCACGAGAGTTGCGAGGTTATCTTTTTTTAGGGGTATACGCGTGGTGTGCGCTCGACGATTACGATTGTTTATTAATAATCGTGAACGTTGGTGGTTTCGTTTGTTCCTGTTCGCGTGGTGTCGTGTTTCTATGTGAATCTGTAATCCGCGTCGCGATTGGCTCGTTCGGTCATTTGCGCGGAAGTCGCGTGTTGACCTACTTTCGACGTGGATGTACGTTATAGCGTGGGTGAGGCATTTAATCGCGTGTGGGTGATTTGGTTGCGGTTTTTCCCGGGATTCCGTGTGAGGTGGGTGGTTCGTAGGTTTGGATATGAATTTTCGCGGCGTTTCAGGGCGAATACGATGACGCGTGCTCGGCGGTCGCGGTCGCTGATTTCGCGTTGTGTTTGTTTATTGTGTTACGTGTGTCACTAAGCGAGATGAGGAGGATTTTCAGTATGAATTAATTGTGCTTATGTTGCAGGTGTTACGCACTTGATTGCGTGTCAGAACGAGAGTTGTCGGGCCGTCGGGAGTAAGCGTGAGTGCGGGCCTCGTTTTGAGGTTAATTTTGCCGGCAGCCGCGGACCCGGTGAATATTCGAGGGGTGATAGAGTGTCAGATTGAGGAGCTTCTCCTTGATCGGAAGTCCTGAGAGATACAGGGTGCATGCTACAGGTAAGCGTTAATGTGATGAGTTTTTGTCATCGTTAGGAAAGTTAAAATATGTTCTGAGAAATTTTCTGTATTTTGTTAGAAGGGGATCGTTGTAGCTGTCGTAAGGCTTCTGGTGTAAAAGAAGGTATACGTTAACGTTTGTAGGTGTTTTGATGTTATTACGTGTGGCTGGCTTGATTCTAATTATATTTTTGTTTTCTAGGAGATGGCTGTGGACGTGAACCTTAAGATTTTGTTCGTGCTCTGTGGTTGAAGGGGAAATCTGTTCGTGATAGTCTTACTAGGAGCTTTGGATTGTATTTAGAGTTGGCGACGTGTTCGTGTGTTTACAACGCTTCTGGTGAGTTGACGTTGTTGGAGGTGATGATGTCTTAGACGTTCTTTGTGCGATAGGTTAGATTGTGATACTTGTGGGTGTATGTGCGTTACTTGAATTGTGTGGGGTTTCATAATTGGTTCGTTGATTAAAGTTGTTTACATTTTAGGTGTTCGTTTGTCGGTATGTCGTTCTGTCTTGTTTTTAAAGTGTGGAATTTTGTTTGTAGAATGTAGCGTTTTATAAGTTAATTGTTGAATTCATGGTTCGGTGCTTGTTGGCGTTTGTATTATTTGTAGCGCGTTGTACGTTCGTTGTTGTCTAAATTTAGGAGAGACTAGCTTATGTGTTATTTGTCTTTGTGAGGAAGTGTGGTCGTGGGTAGACACGAGGAGTGTGTAGAATGTTTACTCGTTGTTAGATGTGGGGTGTTGGAATTATACGTGTGTGTAGTTTGTAGAAATATTCTTATGAGTTTCGCGTTTATGATACTGTATTCGAGGGCGTGGGGGTCGAGAAGTGTTTGAGGGAGGATGGTGTTTTTCAGCGATTGTTGCGAGTGTCACGTATCATTTAATTGATTTTTATGACTTACATGGGGATTAGATTCTTCTATGCTGGTGTTATAATTTCGCGGTTTCGATGACTGTATTATCGCGTTGTCGACTGTGTGTGTGAGTGTCTGGTTGTATGGACTGTGTGTGTCTCCTTTACGGGTAATTCACGCTCGCGTGTATTACATACGTCGTTGATATGCGCGTGTCTTTGATCTATTTCGCGTGTTTCGTTATGGTTTTGATAGTTTGATGTTGCGTGAATTTACTATGTGTGGGATTGTTACGCGGTGTACTTCCTTTTCTGTAGATTTTCTAAAGATTATTAGTTTCTGGTTTTATAGTATGTTGGATCTACGGGGGTCTGTTCGGTTATTTAAACATTAAAAACGCGGTCGATTTACAGGTGGTGGTTTACTGCCTGTTTCCTGCCACGATGACTGCACGTGCGCTGACTTCGGATTTGTTGTTGTTCGCTGATTTACACGTTCCGCATGGTCACCCTTCAGGCCGAGCGTGTGTCATTCTCGTTCGTTGAGTGGGCCATAAATCGATCTTGGGCCTGGACTGACTCTTGTTAATGGCGGCTGGTTCGTATCTTCTTTCTGCTTTCCCGATTCGATCCGTACGATGAATTTGCCCGTACCCCCCGTGGTCGAGTGCGTGCGTTTTCTTATTTTTTAGGGACGGTTGTAAAAGATCGAAAATTGAACTATTCGGCCGGGGTTCTAACGGTTTTTCGCGATTTTGAGAGTGGTTGAGAAAAAGGGCAAAATTTTTCAAGTATGTATCGTCTCGTTTCTCTGATTTCTAACTCATTAATTTCTTTTGATTTCTTTAATTATCCGGGCGAGGTGTGACTTTTCTGCTAAGGTACGTTTTTGGATCGTCAATTGTTTGTACCGTTAGATTTTGCGTGTTATTATTCGCGGTGTCGTGTAATTAATTGAACTCGCTTACGTGTTCGCGATGGGAAAATGTGAGCTTATTGGTTTAGGATTCTTCTTAGATTGCCCGTTTGTTATTATTAATTGCGTTGTTTGAATATATATTATTTTTTTTTTTTTTTTCTTTTTCAGATTATAAGCGGTTCCGAGGGTTCGATGACACGGTGTTGGCGTTGGTACCCGATTAAATAAATGCTTTTGCGTGTGATGTATAGTGAAACCTAATTGTTGTTATCTTACTATTTATCTTTGATAATATTACGTGTTCTAATTGATTCTAATTCGTATGTTTCAGGTGTTCCGGTTTAAGCGAATGTATGTACGAGTGAGTATTATTGTCGTTTATGCTCCCGTTTTGAATAATTTGATCCGTGCGCGGTGAGGAAAGGTATTTAGCTCAGGTAATCGTATGTGTCTGGTGATTCTAGTCTTATTTGTATGCGTGTGATGGACATGGTATTAATTCGTTCGTTGTTTCAGGTATTCTAAGTGTCAAGGGGCGTCCTGCGAACCCTAGAGCCGTCGGGGAATTGTTCGAGGGATCGCGATCTGAGTATGTGTTCGAGAATTAATTTTGCTATCGGTTATTACGACTTAACGGGGATTTAGGGGTTTTTCTTTTTTTCGAATGTATGTATTTTGTGTGGGCATACTCGCGTTTCTTGTGTGTAATATGTAGTGTTTCGTGAGTAGTTTGTTGGAAGTCTATTATTTATAATGATTTGTGTTGTATGTTCAGTTGTTCCGGTTTGATTTGGTACAAGGATCGTTATTTATTATTTACATTTACGCGTCGATGTGAGGTGAATTGGCCCTTGTTCCGTGGAGGCAGATATTTGAATCGTCTGTTCGCGGGTGATTTTGAATTTATGAATTTGTTCGGAGTTGCATATCTATTTGTTAAATTTAAGCCAACTAGATTATATTTAATTTATTATTTTGCAGGAACTGTGACGTGATTCGAGCCCTGGAGTTTGCTGAGGTCGCGTACGAGGGTCGTGGTTCGAGTGCGCCTTCTTGTATTAATTACTTACGGCGACCCGGTGAATATTCGAGGGGTGATAGAGTGTCAGATTGAGGAGCTTCTCCTTGATCGGAAGTCCTGAGAGATACAGGGTGCATGCTACAGGTAAGCGTTAATGTGATGAGTTTTTGTCATCGTTAGGAAAGTTAAAATATGTTCTGAGAAATTTTCTGTATTTTGTTAGAAGGGGATCGTTGTAGCTGTCGTAAGGCTTCTGGTGTAAAAGAAGGTATACGTTAACGTTTGTAGGTGTTTTGATGTTATTACGTGTGGCTGGCTTGATTCTAATTATATTTTTGTTTTCTAGGAGATGGCTGTGGACGTGAACCTTAAGATTTTGTTCGTGCTCTGTGGTTGAAGGGGAAATCTGTTCGTGATAGTCTTACTAGGAGCTTTGGATTGTATTTAGAGTTGGCGACGTGTTCGTGTGTTTACAACGCTTCTGGTGAGTTGACGTTGTTGGAGGTGATGATGTCTTAGACGTTCTTTGTGCGATAGGTTAGATTGTGATACTTGTGGGTGTATGTGCGTTACTTGAATTGTGTGGGGTTTCATAATTGGTTCGTTGATTAAAGTTGTTTACATTTTAGGTGTTCGTTTGTCGGTATGTCGTTCTGTCTTGTTTTTAAAGTGTGGAATTTTGTTTGTAGAATGTAGCGTTTTATAAGTTAATTGTTGAATTCATGGTTCGGTGCTTGTTGGCGTTTGTATTATTTGTAGCGCGTTGTACGTTCGTTGTTGTCTAAATTTAGGAGAGACTAGCTTATGTGTTATTTGTCTTTGTGAGGAAGTGTGGTCGTGGGTAGACACGAGGAGTGTGTAGAATGTTTACTCGTTGTTAGATGTGGGGTGTTGGAGTTATACGTGTGTGTAGTTTGTAGAAATATTCTTATGAGTTTCTCGTTTATGATACTGTATTCGAGGGCGTGGGGGTCGAGAAGTGTTTGAGGGAGGATGGTGTTTTTCAGCGATTGTTGCGAGTGTCACGTATCATTTAATTGATTTTTATGACTTACATGGGGATTAGATTCTTCTATGCTGGTGTTATAATTTCGCGGTTTCGATGACTGTATTATCGCGTTGTCGACTGTGTGTGTGAGTGTCTGGTTGTATGGACTGTGTGTGTCTCCTTTACGGGTAATTCACGCTCGCGTGTATTACATACGTCGTTGATATGCGCGTGTCTTTGATCTATTTCGCGTGTTTCGTTATGGTTTTGATAGTTTGATGTTGCGTGAATTTACTATGTGTGGGATTGTTACGCGGTGTACTTCCTTTTCTGTAGATTTTCTAAAGATTATTAGTTTCTGGTTTTATAGTATGTTGGATCTACGGGGGTCTGTTCGGTTATTTAAACATTAAAAACGCGGTCGATTTACAGGTGGTGGTTTACTGCCTGTTTCCTGCCACGATGACTGCACGTGCGCTGACTTCGGATTTGTTGTTGTTCGCTGATTTACACGTTCCGCATGGTCACCCTTCAGGCCGAGCGTGTGTCATTCTCGTTCGTTGAGTGGGCCATAAATCGATCTTGGGCCTGGACTGACTCTTGTTAATGGCGGCTGGTTCGTATCTTCTTTCTGCTTTCCCGATTCGATCCGTACGATGAATTTGCCCGTACCCCCCGTGGTCGAGTGCGTGCGTTTTCTTATTTTTTAGGGACGGTTGTAAAAGATCGAAAATTGAACTATTCGGCCGGGGTTCTAACGGTTTTTCGCGATTTTGAGAGTGGTTGAGAAAAAGGGCAAAATTTTTCAAGTATGTATCGTCTCGTTTCTCTGATTTCTAACTCATTAATTTCTTTTGATTTCTTTAATTATCCGGGCGAGGTGTGACTTTTCTGCTAAGGTACGTTTTTGGATCGTCAATTGTTTGTACCGTTAGATTTTGCGTGTTATTATTCGCGGTGTCGTGTAATTAATTGAACTCGCTTACGTGTTCGCGATGGGAAAATGTGAGCTTATTGGTTTAGGATTCTTCTTAGATTGCCCGTTTGTTATTATTAATTGCGTTGTTTGAATATATATTATTTTTTTTTTTTTTTTTCTTTTTCAGATTATAAGCGGTTCCGAGGGTTCGATGACACGGTGTTGGCGTTGGTACCCGATTAAATAAATGCTTTTGCGTGTGATGTATAGTGAAACCTAATTGTTGTTATCTTACTATTTATCTTTGATAATATTACGTGTTCTAATTGATTCTAATTCGTATGTTTCAGGTGTTCCGGTTTAAGCGAATGTATGTACGAGTGAGTATTATTGTCGTTTATGCTCCCGTTTTGAATAATTTGATCCGTGCGCGGTGAGGAAAGGTATTTAGCTCAGGTAATCGTATGTGTCTGGTGATTCTAGTCTTATTTGTATGCGTGTGATGGACATGGTATTAATTCGTTCGTTGTTTCAGGTATTCTAAGTGTCAAGGGGCGTCCTGCGAACCCTAGAGCCGTCGGGGAATTGTTCGAGGGATCGCGATCTGAGTATGTGTTCGAGAATTAATTTTGCTATCGGTTATTACGACTTAACGGGGATTTAGGGGTTTTTCTTTTTTTCGAATGTATGTATTTTGTGTGGGCATACTCGCGTTTCTTGTGTGTAATATGTAGTGTTTCGTGAGTAGTTTGTTGGAAGTCTATTATTTATAATGATTTGTGTTGTATGTTCAGTTGTTCCGGTTTGATTTGGTACAAGGATCGTTATTTATTATTTACATTTACGCGTCGATGTGAGGTGAATTGGCCCTTGTTCCGTGGAGGCAGATATTTGAATCGTCTGTTCGCGGGTGATTTTGAATTTATGAATTTGTTCGGAGTTGCATATCTATTTGTTAAATTTAAGCCAACTAGATTATATTTAATTTATTATTTTGCAGGAACTGTGACGTGATTCGAGCCCTGGAGTTTGCTGAGGTCGCGTACGAGGGTCGTGGTTCGAGTGCGCCTTCTTGTATTAATTACTTACGGCGACCCGGTGAATATTCGAGGGGTGATAGAGTGTCAGATTGAGGAGCTTCTCCTTGATCGGAAGTCCTGAGAGATACAGGGTGCATGCTACAGGTAAGCGTTAATGTGATGAGTTTTTGTCATCGTTAGGAAAGTTAAAATATGTTCTGAGAAATTTTCTGTATTTTGTTAGAAGGGGATCGTTGTAGCTGTCGTAAGGCTTCTGGTGTAAAAGAAGGTATACGTTAACGTTTGTAGGTGTTTTGATGTTATTACGTGTGGCTGGCTTGATTCTAATTATATTTTTGTTTTCTAGGAGATGGCTGTGGACGTGAACCTTAAGATTTTGTTCGTGCTCTGTGGTTGAAGGGGAAATCTGTTCGTGATAGTCTTACTAGGAGCTTTGGATTGTATTTAGAGTTGGCGACGTGTTCGTGTGTTTACAACGCTTCTGGTGAGTTGACGTTGTTGGAGGTGATGATGTCTTAGACGTTCTTTGTGCGATAGGTTAGATTGTGATACTTGTGGGTGTATGTGCGTTACTTGAATTGTGTGGGGTTTCATAATTGGTTCGTTGATTAAAGTTGTTTACATTTTAGGTGTTCGTTTGTCGGTATGTCGTTCTGTCTTGTTTTTAAAGTGTGGAATTTTGTTTGTAGAATGTAGCGTTTTATAAGTTAATTGTTGAATTCATGGTTCGGTGCTTGTTGGCGTTTGTATTATTTGTAGCGCGTTGTACGTTCGTTGTTGTCTAAATTTAGGAGAGACTAGCTTATGTGTTATTTGTCTTTGTGAGGAAGTGTGGTCGTGGGTAGACACGAGGAGTGTGTAGAATGTTTACTCGTTGTTAGATGTGGGGTGTTGGAGTTATACGTGTGTGTAGTTTGTAGAAATATTCTTATGAGTTTCGCGTTTATGATACTGTATTCGAGGGCGTGGGGGTCGAGAAGTGTTTGAGGGAGGATGGTGTTTTTCAGCGATTGTTGCGAGTGTCACGTATCATTTAATTGATTTTTATGACTTACATGGGGATTAGATTCTTCTATGCTGGTGTTATAATTTCGCGGTTTCGATGACTGTATTATCGCGTTGTCGACTGTGTGTGTGAGTGTCTGGTTGTATGGACTGTGTGTGTCTCCTTTACGGGTAATTCACGCTCGCGTGTATTACATACGTCGTTGATATGCGCGTGTCTTTGATCTATTTCGCGTGTTTCGTTATGGTTTTGATAGTTTGATGTTGCGTGAATTTACTATGTGTGGGATTGTTACGCGGTGTACTTCCTTTTCTGTAGATTTTCTAAAGATTATTAGTTTCTGGTTTTATAGTATGTTGGATCTACGGGGGTCTGTTCGGTTATTTAAACATTAAAAACGCGGTCGATTTACAGGTGGTGGTTTACTGCCTGTTTCCTGCCACGATGACTGCACGTGCGCTGACTTCGGATTTGTTGTTGTTCGCTGATTTACACGTTCCGCATGGTCACCCTTCAGGCCGAGCGTGTGTCATTCTCGTTCGTTGAGTGGGCCATAAATCGATCTTGGGCCTGGACTGACTCTTGTTAATGGCGGCTGGTTCGTATCTTCTTTCTGCTTTCCCGATTCGATCCGTACGATGAATTTGCCCGTACCCCCCGTGGTCGAGTGCGTGCGTTTTCTTATTTTTTAGGGACGGTTGTAAAAGATCGAAAATTGAACTATTCGGCCGGGGTTCTAACGGTTTTTCGCGATTTTGAGAGTGGTTGAGAAAAAGGGCAAAATTTTTCAAGTATGTATCGTCTCGTTTCTCTGATTTCTAACTCATTAATTTCTTTTGATTTCTTTAATTATCCGGGCGAGGTGTGACTTTTCTGCTAAGGTACGTTTTTGGATCGTCAATTGTTTGTACCGTTAGATTTTGCGTGTTATTATTCGCGGTGTCGTGTAATTAATTGAACTCGCTTACGTGTTCGCGATGGGAAAATGTGAGCTTATTGGTTTAGGATTCTTCTTAGATTGCCCGTTTGTTATTATTAATTGCGTTGTTTGAATATATATTATTTTTTTTTTTTTCTTTTTCAGATTATAAGCGGTTCCGAGGGTTCGATGACACGGTGTTGGCGTTGGTACCCGATTAAATAAATGCTTTTGCGTGTGATGTATAGTGAAACCTAATTGTTGTTATCTTACTATTTATCTTTGATAATATTACGTGTTCTAATTGATTCTAATTCGTATGTTTCAGGTGTTCCGGTTTAAGCGAATGTATGTACGAGTGAGTATTATTGTCGTTTATGCTCCCGTTTTGAATAATTTGATCCGTGCGCGGTGAGGAAAGGTATTTAGCTCAGGTAATCGTATGTGTCTGGTGATTCTAGTCTTATTTGTATGCGTGTGATGGACATGGTATTAATTCGTTCGTTGTTTCAGGTATTCTAAGTGTCAAGGGGCGTCCTGCGAACCCTAGAGCCGTCGGGGAATTGTTCGAGGGATCGCGATCTGAGTATGTGTTCGAGAATTAATTTTGCTATCGGTTATTACGACTTAACGGGGATTTAGGGGTTTTTCTTTTTTTCGAATGTATGTATTTTGTGTGGGCATACTCGCGTTTCTTGTGTGTAATATGTAGTGTTTCGTGAGTAGTTTGTTGGAAGTCTATTATTTATAATGATTTGTGTTGTATGTTCAGTTGTTCCGGTTTGATTTGGTACAAGGATCGTTATTTATTATTTACATTTACGCGTCGATGTGAGGTGAATTGGCCCTTGTTCCGTGGAGGCAGATATTTGAATCGTCTGTTCGCGGGTGATTTTGAATTTATGAATTTGTTCGGAGTTGCATATCTATTTGTTAAATTTAAGCCAACTAGATTATATTTAATTTATTATTTTGCAGGAACTGTGACGTGATTCGAGCCCTGGAGTTTGCTGAGGTCGCGTACGAGGGTCGTGGTTCGAGTGCGCCTTCTTGTATTAATTACTTATTTGATTTTATTACTGGGTTTACCGAAAATATTGCTCGTATGTGTGCGAGGAAGAGACGAGTGTGGCGTACTCTCTCTCGCGCACCTGAGCCCGATATTGTTCGGGTGTGTGATGTTTGAATGTTTGAATTAAAGATTCTCCTGCGCGGTGTAAAATTTGATTAATCGTCCTACCTTTACCGGTGCTTATTTCGATGTATTACTTTGCGTGTTGGGTGGTTGTGGTCGTCAGGGTGGGTCGCACTACGTTTTTGCACTTATTAATTGAACTCGCGGCGCGTGTTATGGATGTATTTTATTGAACACTGCGATTGAATTGAATAAATAGTATTTATTGTATTATAGTTCCCGTATTGTAAACTGCGATTGCACACCGTTTCGTACGCGGGTTCGACGCGGCGCGAGATCTTTGTCGTAATTTAGCGACGATGGTTACGTAGCGGGTGTCGTTTTTTAACTCTGACCTGACCTAACCTGACCTGACCTGACCTGACCTGACCTGACCTGACCTGACCTGACCTGACCTGACCTTTTTTTTTTTTTTTTTTTTTTTGTAACGGGGAGAAAAAAAATGCATTACGCACACCCGGCGGCGGTAGGGCAACCGCCGGGTAGTGTGGGACTCCCCGTGGGTGAGCAACCGCCCACCCGCGGGTGTACCCACTAAAAACTCCCCGGTAGCCTCCATCGGGTGATTCGGCGGCCGCGGGAACGCAGAAGCACACCACCGCGACCGCCGCACCCAGCGCCCCCCACAACAGGGGGCACATCGCGGAGGGGGCATAAATTCCTGCCCCCTACCACCATCATATCAGCGCCGGAGGGCCACGCTCCGGCGCTCTCAATCTCTGGGACCGATCGCGGAGACGGCGGCGCACCTACCGCCGGCCGTCTCGGTCCCCCGGCCCTGAGCTTAAAACGTAGCGGGTCACCGCGACACTAACCCCGCTCAGGGCCGGTTGCCTCCTCTTTGCCGCCGTAATTACGGCGGCTGGCGGGCTTGGCGAGGGGCTATGGGGGCCAGTGGCCCCGCTGCACCGTCCCCTCCAGGGAGGGGAGCGGCGCTGACGGCCACCGGCCGCCGCCTCCTATTTCGCCTCGCCCGTCGACGTTCTTGACGAGCGGGATCGGTGCGCTCCCGCTCCCGCTCGTCTGCCTCCTTCTGCGAGATGACCTCCTCGCAGAAGGAGGCCACCGCATTCCACGACCTCCCGCTGTCAGCCAATGAAGCAACAACGGCCGGCAACGAGAGGTCCCACCCTATCTCCATTCGGAGTGCCCGCCTTTGTCGAGCAAAGGCCGGGCACTCCTCCAACGTGTGCGGCGCCGAATCAAACTCGGCGCCGCACTGATGGCACTCAGCCGTCACCTCCGCCCCCACTTTATGCAGGTACTCACCGAAGCATCCGTGCCCGGTGAGCACCTGCGTGAGGCGGTAGGAGAGCCTGCCATGCCCGCGGTCCAGCCAACCATCAAAGTTGGCCAGGACCGCGCCGACAGCGGGCTTGCGGGCGGCGGGGCTAGCTAAAAGCTGCCTCCGCCACTCCTCGCGTGCCCGCTGCCTGGACTGGCGCTTCCACACCTCGACCACTCGGTCCGGCGGGTCCTCCCCCGTCCGGCGGAACATCTGCCGACGCCGATATACTTCGGCGTCGGCAGCCGCCTGGAGATGAAAGGGGAGTATCCCCGCCAGGACCAGCGCCACCTCCGTGGATACGGTGCGATAGCCTCTGATCACCCTGATGGCTGCCCGCCGCTGTATACGGCTGAGGATTAACCGGCTACGCCGGCATGCCACCAGGGTGTCGGCCCATACGGCAGAGCCGTACAGGGCCATGGCCCGCACCACTCCCACGTAGAGGCGGCGCACCCTCTCTTCCGGTCCCCCGAGGTTGGGCATAAGGCGACCAAGCATGGTCGCCACACCCTCCACTCGGGGGGCCAAGCGGTCGAAGTGGCCTTCGAAGCGCCAGCGGCCGTCGATGTCCAGCCCGAGATACTTGAACCGGCTCTGGACATCGACCCAGGCTCCTCCTATTCGGATCCGCGTCGGGGGAGGCTTCCGCGTCAGAGGCAGTCTGTGAAACCAGACCGCCTCCGTCTTCTGCGGCGACACCTGCAACCCCAACTCCCGGATCCGGACGACGACCGAGGCCGCCCCCATTTCTCCCAAACGGCTCGTCCTTGTCCACTCCCTACCGCCGGCGATCACCAAAGTGTCGTCTGCGTAGCAGACGACGGCGACGCCATGCGGCAGGGGCCCGCAAAGCACTGTGTCGTACCCCAAGTTCCAGAGCGATGGCCCCGACGGGGATCCCTGGGGAACGCCACAGTATACCTCCCTCCGAAGCATTCCGTACCGGCCCGGATACGTGATGCACCTGTCCTGCAGATAGTCTGCGAACACGGCTCGAAGGCGGGGGGGCACTCCGTGCTTATGGAGCGCCTCCCTCACCTTCCCCCAGGGCAGGGTGTTGAATGCATTGGCGATATCTATGGATATCGCCAACACCACCCCGCCCCGGTCCACCGCAGAGTCCGCGAGGGCCCTCACGTGCTCGATCGCGTCTAGCGTCGAGCGACCCTCGCGGAAGCCGAACTGCGTGTCGGCCAGGCCGTGTTCGGCTGGAGAGGCGGGAAACGAGCACGCGCTCGAATAGTTTCCCCGCCTCATCCAGCAGACATATGGGCCGGTACGCGGAGGGAGACTCCGCGGGCTTACCCTTCTTCGGGACAAGGACGAGCCTCGCCTCCTTCCATGCTCGCGGCACTCGACCCCACATCAGGCAGCCGTCTAGCAGACGCCTGAAGCGGGGCCCGAGGACGCTCAGGGCCAAGACCCAGGCACGCCCGGGTATGCCGTCCGGGCCGGGGGCCGTATTTCGGGCACCCAGCCGTCGGACGGCAGCGGCGAGCTCCTCCTCCGTGACCCTGACATCGGCGGACCACAATAACGGGTCCGCCAGCTCGGCGGGTCGTCGCTCTTCCCGAACCACGGGAAAGAGCGTATCTACGACCCGCTGTAGCACGTCGGGGTCTAGACTCTCCGAGACCGGGGGCGCCGGTGGGCGCAGGCGCCCCATCACGATCCGATAGGGACGCCCCCACGGATCGCGGTTCAGAGAGTCCAGGAGCTCGTCCCAGGCTCTGGCCTTGGCCCTTTTGATGGCCGCTTGGAGGTCAACCGTAGCCTGGCGATGGGCCAAGTACAGCTCCTCCTCTCTCGCCGGGTCGCGACGTCGTCTCCTGCGTTGCCTCGTGTACCGGCGTCGGGCCGCCACGCTGATTGCACGCAGCGCGGCGATCTCGTCCGACCACCAGTACACGGGCCGTCGTGGAGGCCTACGGACTCGGGGCATAGCGGCGTCACAAACCGCCGTCATCGTGCCCCGGAACCACTCGGCCTCCGCATCGACGTCGTCGACCGGCCCGGGCGGAGTTTCCGCCCAGGACATGGCGAGAGCTGCGGCCATCAACGCATCCTCGTCGAGGCGGCCAAGCGCCCATCGGCGTGGTCGTTCACGTCCCGTCTGGCGGCGGGCGGGGTGGCCCTGCATCCGGGTGGCAGATACATCCATAAGGATGTGGAGGTGGTCGCTCAGCGTCTCCACCTCCTCCGCCACCCTCCACCCCGTCACGTATCTCGCGGCGGCGGGCAATGCCCAAGAGAGATCGATTATCGATTCTCCCTGACGCCGCGAGAACGTGGGGACAGACCCCCGATTTAGCAATCGGAGGTCTAGTCCCGCCGCCCACTCCAGCACAGTGTCGCCCCTCGCGTCGGTCCTGGGGCACCCCCAAGCCGTAGACTTGGAGTTGAAGTCCCCCAGGACCAGAGTTGGCCGGGTCCCACAGTGGAGCTGAACGCAGTTCCGGACCCGGTCCAAAAACTCCTCGAAAGACGCGAGGGGTAGGCTGGGCGGGGCGTAAACGCCGACCACTGCCAGGCCGCCGCGGAGTGCCGCGACATATCCGCTCCCCCTAGCTAATACACTAAAGGGAGCGGCCCCACGGTTCATTATGGCCACGGAGCCTAGCACGTCCCCCGCCCAGTCCGGGCGATCGGGGACGCGGTAGGGCTCCGCGACCACGGCCAACCCCACCCGCAGCTCAGCCACTGTGTGGACGAGCAGGTCCTGGGCACGAGCTGCGTGGTTGAGGTTGCCCTGGAGAACCCGCACGGCAAGGGGGCACGGAGTAGCCATTTAGGCTGTTTCCATGGCCTCCCCGCCCGCGGGCCCATTCTCAGTCGCCCCAGCTGAGGGAGGCGCACGCAGCTGCTCCTGCGGCTCCTGCCTCAAACCTTCGGTGGCCGTAGACGCTCCCTGAGTCACGGGAACATCCCGAGAACCCACCTGTGCAGCTAGAGGCGGCAGACCCTTAGCTGCACTGGCAGCCTGCGCTGTCCGCTGCGCCCTCTTGCGCCTGGAAGGCGGAGGAGCACAGCCCTTCGCCCCCAAGCGGTGACCGGAGGGCCGCCCAAGGTCGGTGCAGACCGGGCACTTCGGGGGTGCCGTACACTCCCGTGCCTTGTGGTCTGCACCGCCGCAAGCGTAGCAGCGGCTCCCACGGTCACTCTCGCAGGTGCACCGCTGCCGGACGTGACCCGTCTCAAGGCAGCGGTAGCACCTGAGGGGGCGGGCCGCCAGAGATTCCACCCTGGCGGACGACCTGACCTGACCTGACCTGACATGACCTGACCTGACCTGACCTGACCTAACCTGACCTGACCTGACCTGACCTGACCTGTATTACGCGTATTTCGAACGGGAAATACGCTTTTCCGACGTTCCCCGTCGGAAAACCTCACAATAGTGCTTTCTAAAGGTGCGGAACGTCGATTTCGAGTGCGGAACGGTCATGCGATCGAGAAGTTCGCTTTTCCATCGCTCCTGTTCCTCGCACGAGGTATTCGAAACGCTGGGGATATTGATATGACCCTATTCTAAGCGAAGAAAATTCGCACTCCCGGTTGCAGGAATCGCAAAATCACCGACTTTACTGCACGCAGATCGACCGTGCGTGATCGTAAACGCTTGAATTGAGTCGGAAAGCGTTCCGCGCGTACAGAACGTGAATTGCGGGTGTATTACGCGTATTTCGAACGGGAAATACGCTTTTCCGACGTTCCCCGTCGGAAAACCTCACAATAGTGCTTTCTAAAGGTGCGGAACGTCGATTTCGAGTGTGGAACGGTCATGCGATCGAGAAGTTCGCTTTTCCATCGCTCCTGTTCCTCGCACGAGGTATTCGAAACGCTGGGGATATTGATATGACCCTATTCTAAGCGAAGAAAATTCGCACTCCCGGTTGCAGGAATCGCAAAATCACCGATTTTACTGCACGCAGATCGACCGTGCGTGATCGTAAATGCTTGAATTGAGTCGGAAAGCGTTCCGCGCGTACAGAACGTGAATTGCGGGTGTATTACGCGTATTTCGAACGGGAAATACGCTTTTCCGACGTTCCCCGTCGGAAAACCTCACAATAGTGCTTTCTAAAGGTGCGGAACGTCGATTTCGAGTGCGGAACGGTCATGCGATCGAGAAGTTCGCTTTTCCATCGCTCCTGTTCCTCGCACGAGGTATTCGAAACGCTGGGGATATTGATATGACCCTATTCTAAGCGAAGAAAATTCGCACTCCCGGTTGCAGGAATCGCAAAATCACCGACTTTACTGCACGCAGATCGACCGTGCGTGATCGTAAACGCTTGAATTGAGTCGGAAAGCGTTCCGCGCGTACAGAACGTGAATTGCGGGTGTATTACGCGTATTTCGAACGGGAAATACGCTTTTCCGACGTTCCCCGTCGGAAAACCTCACAATAGTGCTTTCTAAAGGTGCGGAACGTCGATTTCGAGTGTGGAACGGTCATGCGATCGAGAAGTTCGCTTTTCCATCGCTCCTGTTCCTCGCACGAGGTATTCGAAACGCTGGGGATATTGATATGACCCTATTCTAAGCGAAGAAAATTCGCACTCCCGGTTGCAGGAATCGCAAAATCACCGACTTTACTGCACGCAGATCGACCGTGCGTGATCGTAAATGCTTGAATTGAGTCGGAAAGCGTTCCGCGCGTACAGAACGTGAATTGCGGGTGTATTACGCGTATTTCGAACGGGAAATACGCTTTTCCGACGTTCCCCGTCGGAAAACCTCACAATAGTGCTTTCTAAAGGTGCGGAACGTCGATTTCGAGTGCGGAACGGTCATGCGATCGAGAAGTTCGCTTTTCCATCGCTCCTGTTCCTCGCACGAGGTATTCGAAACGCTGGGGATATTGATATGACCCTATTCTAAGCGAAGAAAATTCGCACTCCCGGTTGCAGGAATCGCAAAATCACCGACTTTACTGCACGCAGATCGACCGTGCGTGATCGTAAACGCTTGAATTGAGTCGGAAAGCGTTCCGCGCGTACAGAACGTGAATTGCGGGTGTATTACGCGTATTTCGAACGGGAAATACGCTTTTCCGACGTTTCCCGTCGGAAAACCTCACAATAGTGCTTTCTAAAGGTGCGGAACGTCGATTTCGAGTGTGGAACGGTCATGCGATCGAGAAGTTCGCTTTTCCATCGCTCCTGTTCCTCGCACGAGGTATTCGAAACGCTGGGGATATTGATATGACCCTATTCTAAGCGAAGAAAATTCGCACTCCCGGTTGCAGGAATCGCAAAATCACCGACTTTACTGCACGCAGATCGACCGTGCGTGATCGTAAACGCTTGAATTGAGTCGGAAAGCGTTCCGCGCGTACAGAACGTGAATTGCGGGTGTATTACGCGTATTTCGAACGGGAAATACGCTTTTCCGACGTTTCCCGTCGGAAAACCTCACAATAGTGCTTTCTAAAGGTGCGGAACGTCGATTTCGAGTGTGGAACGGTCATGCGATCGAGAAGTTCGCTTTTCCATCGCTCCTGTTCCTCGCACGAGGTATTCGAAACGCTGGGGATATTGATATGACCCTATTCTAAGCGAAGAAAATTCGCACTCCCGGTTGCAGGAATCGCAAAATCACCGACTTTACTGCACGCAGATCGACCGTGCGTGATCGTAAACGCTTGAATTGAGTCGGAAAACGTTCCGCGCGTACAGAACGTGAATTGCGGGTGTATTACGCGTATTTCGAACGGGAAATACGCTTTTCCGACGTTCCCCGTCGGAAAACCTCACAATAGTGCTTTCTAAAGGTGCGGAACGTCGATTTCGAGTGCGGAACGGTCATGCGATCGAGAAGTTCGCTTTTCCATCGCTCCTGTTCCTCGCACGAGGTATTCGAAACGCTGGGGATATTGATATGACCCTATTCTAAGCGAAGAAAATTCGCACTCCCGGTTGCAGGAATCGCAAAATCACCGACTTTACTGCACGCAGATCGACCGTGCGTGATCGTAAACGCTTGAATTGAGTCGGAAAGCGTTCCGCGCGTACAGAACGTGAATTGCGGGTGTATTACGCGTATTTCGAACGGGAAATACGCTTTTCCGACGTTCCCCGTCGGAAAACCTCACAATAGTGCTTTCTAAAGGTGCGGAACGTCGATTTCGAGTGTGGAACGGTCATGCGATCGAGAAGTTCGCTTTTCCATCGCTCCTGTTCCTCGCACGAGGTATTCGAAACGCTGGGGATATTGATATTACCCTATTCTAAGCGAAGAAAATTCGCACTCCCGGTTGCAGGAATCGCAAAATCACCGACTTTACTGCACGCAGATCGACCGTGCGTGATCGTAAACGCTTGAATTGAGTCGGAAAGCGTTCCGCGCGTACAGAACGTAAATTGCGGGTGTATTACGCGTATTTCGAACGGGAAATACGCTTTTCCGACGTTTCCCGTCGGAAAACCTCACAATAGTGCTTTCTAAAGGTGCGGAACGTCGATTTCGAGTGTGGAACGGTCATGCGATCGAGAAGTTCGCTTTTCCATCGCTCCTGTTCCTCGCACGAGGTATTCGAAACGCTGGGGATATTGATATGACCCTATTCTAAGCGAAGAAAATTCGCACTCCCGGTTGCAGGAATCGCAAAATCACCGACTTTACTGCACGCAGATCGACCGTGCGTGATCGTAAACGCTTGAATTGAGTCGGAAAGCGTTCCGCGCGTACAGAACGTGAATTGCGGGTGTATTACGCGTATTTCGAACGGGAAATACGCTTTTCCGACGTTCCCCGTCGGAAAACCTCACAACAGTGCTTTCTAAAGGTGCGGAACGTCGATTTCGAGTGCGGAACGGTCATGCGATCGAGAAGTTCGCTTTTCCATCGCTGCTGTTCCTCGCACGAGGTATTCGAAACGCTGGGGATATTGATATGACCCTATTCTAAGCGAAGAAAATTCGCACTCCCGGTTGCAGGAATCGCAAAATCACCGACTTTACTGCACGCAGATCGACCGTGCGTGATCGTAAACGCTTGAATTGAGTCGGAAAGCGTTCCGCGCGTACAGAACGTGAATTGCGGGTGTATTACGCGTATTTCGAACGGGAAATACGCTTTTCCGACGTTTCCCGTCGGAAAACCTCACAATAGTGCTTTCTAAAGGTGCGGAACGTCGATTTCGAGTGTGGAACGGTCATGCGATCGAGAAGTTCGCTTTTCCATCGCTCCTGTTCCTCGCACGAGGTATTCGAAACGCTGGGGATATTGATATGACCCTATTCTAAGCGAAGAAAATTCGCACTCCCGGTTGCAGGAATCGCAAAATCACCGACTTTACTGCACGCAGATCGACCGTGCGTGATCGTAAACGCTTGAATTGAGTCGGAAAGCGTTCCGCGCGTACAGAACGTGAATTGCGGGTGTATTACGCGTATTTCGAACGGGAAATACGCTTTTCCGACGTTCCCCGTCGGAAAACCTCACAATAGTGCTTTCTAAAGGTGCGGAACGTCGATTTCGAGTGTGGAACGGTCATGCGATCGAGAAGTTCGCTTTTCCATCGCTCCTGTTCCTCGCACGAGGTATTCGAAACGCTGGAGATATTGATATGACCCTATTCTAAGCGAAGAAAATTCGCACTCCCGGTTGCAGGAATCGCAAAATCACCGACTTTACTGCACGCAGATCGACCGTGCGTGATCGTAAACGCTTGAATTGAGTCGGAAAGCGTTCCGCGCGTACAGAACGTGAATTGCTGACCTGACCTGACCTGACCTGACCTAACCTGACCTGACCTGACCTGACCTGACCTGACCTGACCTGACCTGACCTGACCTGACCCGACCTGACCTGACCCGACCTGACCTGACCCGACCTAACCTAACCTGACCTGACCTGACCTGACCTGACCTGACCTGACCTGACCTGACCTGACCTGACCTGACCTGACCTGACCTGACCTGACCTGACCTAACCTGACCTGACCTGACCTGACCTGACCTGTATTACGCGTATTTCGAACGGGAAATACGCTTTTCCGACGTTCCCCGTCGGAAAACCTCACAATAGTGCTTTCTAAAGGTGCGGAACGTCGATTTCGAGTGCGGAACGGTCATGCGATCGAGAAGTTCGCTTTTCCATCGCTCCTGTTCCTCGCACGAGGTATTCGAAACGCTGGGGATATTGATATGACCCTATTCTAAGCGAAGAAAATTCGCACTCCCGGTTGCAGGAATCGCAAAATCACCGACTTTACTGCACGCAGATCGACCGTGCGTGATCGTAAACGCTTGAATTGAGTCGGAAAGCGTTCCGCGCGTACAGAACGTGAATCGCGGGTGTATTACGCGTATTTCGAACGGGAAATACGCTTTTCCGACGTTCCCCGTCGGAAAATCTCACAATAGTGCTTTCTAAAGGTGCGGAACGTCGATTTCGAGTGCGGAACGGTCATGCGATCGAGAAGTTCGCTTTTCCATCGCTCCTGTTCCTCGCACGAGGTATTCGAAACGCTGGGGATATTGATATGACCCTATTCTAAGCGAAGAAAATTCGCACTCCCGGTTGCAGGAATCGCAAAATCACCGACTTTACTGCACGCAGATCGACCGTGCGTGATCGTAAACGCTTGAATTGAGTCGGAAAGCGTTCCGCGCGTACAGAACGTGAATTGCGGGTGTATTACGCGTATTTCGAACGGGAAATACGCTTTTCCGACGTTTCCCGTCGGAAAACCTCACAATAGTGCTTTCTAAAGGTGCGGAACGTCGATTTCGAGTGTGGAACGGTCATGCGATCGAGAAGTTCGCTTTTCCATCGCTCCTGTTCCTCGCACGAGGTATTCGAAACGCTGGGGATATTGATATGACCCTATTCTAAGCGAAGAAAATTCGCACTCCCGGTTGCAGGAATCGCAAAATCACCGACTTTACTGCACGCAGATCGACCGTGCGTGATCGTAAACGCTTGAATTGAGTCGGAAAGCGTTCCGCGCGTACAGAACGTGAATTGCGGGTGTATTACGCGTATTTCGAACGGGAAATACGCTTTTCCGACGTTTCCCGTCGGAAAACCTCACAATAGTGCTTTCTAAAGGTGCGGAACGTCGATTTCGAGTGTGGAACGGTCATGCGATCGAGAAGTTCGCTTTTCCATCGCTCCTGTTCCTCGCACGAGGTATTCGAAACGCTGGGGATATTGATATGACCCTATTCTAAGCGAAGAAAATTCGCACTCCCGGTTGCAGGAATCGCAAAATCACCGACTTTACTGCACGCAGATCGACCGTGCGTGATCGTAAACGCTTGAATTGAGTCGGAAAGCGTTCCGCGCGTACAGAACGTGAATTGCGGGTGTATTACGCGTATTTCGAACGGGAAATACGCTTTTCCGACGTTTCCCGTCGGAAAACCTCACAATAGTGCTTTCTAAAGGTGCGGAACGTCGATTTCGAGTGTGGAACGGTCATGCGATCGAGAAGTTCGCTTTTCCATCGCTCCTGTTCCTCGCACGAGGTATTCGAAACGCTGGGGATATTGATATGACCCTATTCTAAGCGAAGAAAATTCGCACTCCCGGTTGCAGGAATCGCAAAATCACCGACTTTACTGCACGCAGATCGACCGTGCGTGATCGTAAACGCTTGAATTGAGTCGGAAAGCGTTCCGCGCGTACAGAACGTGAATTGCGGGTGTATTACGCGTATTTCGAACGGGAAATACGCTTTTCCGACGTTCCCCGTCGGAAAACCTCACAATAGTGCTTTCTAAAGGTGCGGAACGTCGATTTCGAGTGCGGAACGGTCATGCGATCGAGAAGTTCGCTTTTCCATCGCTCCTGTTCCTCGCACGAGGTATTCGAAACGCTGGGGATATTGATATGACCCTATTCTAAGCGAAGAAAATTCGCACTCCCGGTTGCAGGAATCGCAAAATCACCGACTTTACTGCACGCAGATCGACCGTGCGTGATCGTAAACGCTTGAATTGAGTCGGAAAGCGTTCCGCGCGTACAGAACGTGAATTGCGGGTGTATTACGCGTATTTCGAACGGGAAATACGCTTTTCCGACGTTCCCCGTCGGAAAACCTCACAATAGTGCTTTCTAAAGGTGCGGAACGTCGATTTCGAGTGTGGAACGGTCATGCGATCGAGAAGTTCGCTTTTCCATCGCTCCTGTTCCTCGCACGAGGTATTCGAAACGCTGGGGATATTGATATGACCCTATTCTAAGCGAAGAAAATTCGCACTCCCGGTTGCAGGAATCGCAAAATCACCGACTTTACTGCACGCAGATCGACCGTGCGTGATCGTAAACGCTTGAATTGAGTCGGAAAGCGTTCCGCGCGTACAGAATGTAAATTGCGGGTGTATTACGCGTATTTCGAACGGGAAATACGCTTTTCCGACGTTTCCCGTCGGAAAACCTCACAATAGTGCTTTCTAAAGGTGCGGAACGTCGATTTCGAGTGTGGAACGGTCATGCGATCGAGAAGTTCGCTTTTCCATCGCTCCTGTTCCTCGCACGAGGTATTCGAAACGCTGGGGATATTGATATGACCCTATTCTAAGCGAAGAAAATTCGCACTCCCGGTTGCAGGAATCGCAAAATCACCGACTTTACTGCACGCAGATCGACCGTGCGTGATCGTAAACGCTTGAATTGAGTCGGAAAGCGTTCCGCGCGTACAGAACGTGAATTGCGGGCGTATTACGCGTATTTCGAACGGGAAATACGCTTTTCCGACGTTTCCCGTCGGAAAACCTCACAATAGTGCTTTCTAAAGGTGCGGAACGTCGATTTCGAGTGTGGAACGGTCATGCGATCGAGAAGTTCGCTTTTCCATCGCTCCTGTTCCTCGCACGAGGTATTCGAAACGCTGGGGATATTGATATGACCCTATTCTAAGCGAAGAAAATTCGCACTCCCGGTTGCAGGAATCGCAAAATCACCGACTTTACTGCACGCAGATCGACCGTGCGTGATCGTAAACGCTTGAATTGAGTCGGAAAGCGTTCCGCGCGTACAGAACGTGAATTGCGGGTGTATTACGCGTATTTCGAACGGGAAATACGCTTTTCCGACGTTCCCCGTCGGAAAACCTCACAACAGTGCTTTCTAAAGGTGCGGAACGTCGATTTCGAGTGCGGAACGGTCATGCGATCGAGAAGTTCGCTTTTCCATCGCTGCTGTTCCTCGCACGAGGTATTCGAAACGCTGGGGATATTGATATGACCCTATTCTAAGCGAAGAAAATTCGCACTCCCGGTTGCAGGAATCGCAAAATCACCGACTTTACTGCACGCAGATCGACCGTGCGTGATCGTAAACGCTTGAATTGAGTCGGAAAGCGTTCCGCGCGTACAGAACGTGAATTGCGGGTGTATTACGCGTATTTCGAACGGGAAATACGCTTTTCCGACGTTTCCCGTCGGAAAACCTCACAATAGTGCTTTCTAAAGGTGCGGAACGTCGATTTCGAGTGTGGAACGGTCATGCGATCGAGAAGTTCGCTTTTCCATCGCTCCTGTTCCTCGCACGAGGTATTCGAAACGCTGGGGATATTGATATGACCCTATTCTAAGCGAAGAAAATTCGCACTCCCGGTTGCAGGAATCGCAAAATCACCGACTTTACTGCACGCAGATCGACCGTGCGTGATCGTAAACGCTTGAATTGAGTCGGAAAGCGTTCCGCGCGTACAGAACGTGAATCGCGGGTGTATTACGCGTATTTCGAACGGGAAATACGCTTTTCCGACGTTCCCCGTCGGAAAATCTCACAATAGTGCTTTCTAAAGGTGCGGAACGTCGATTTCGAGTGCGGAACGGTCATGCGATCGAGAAGTTCGCTTTTCCATCGCTCCTGTTCCTCGCACGAGGTATTCGAAACGCTGGGGATATTGATATGACCCTATTCTAAGCGAAGAAAATTCGCACTCCCGGTTGCAGGAATCGCAAAATCACCGACTTTACTGCACGCAGATCGACCGTGCGTGATCGTAAACGCTTGAATTGAGTCGGAAAGCGTTCCGCGCGTACAGAACGTGAATTGCGGGTGTATTACGCGTATTTCGAACGGGAAATACGCTTTTCCGACGTTTCCCGTCGGAAAACCTCACAATAGTGCTTTCTAAAGGTGCGGAACGTCGATTTCGAGTGTGGAACGGTCATGCGATCGAGAAGTTCGCTTTTCCATCGCTCCTGTTCCTCGCACGAGGTATTCGAAACGCTGGGGATATTGATATGACCCTATTCTAAGCGAAGAAAATTCGCACTCCCGGTTGCAGGAATCGCAAAATCACCGACTTTACTGCACGCAGATCGACCGTGCGTGATCGTAAACGCTTGAATTGAGTCGGAAAGCGTTCCGCGCGTACAGAACGTGAATTGCGGGTGTATTACGCGTATTTCGAACGGGAAATACGCTTTTCCGACGTTTCCCGTCGGAAAACCTCACAATAGTGCTTTCTAAAGGTGCGGAACGTCGATTTCGAGTGTGGAACGGTCATGCGATCGAGAAGTTCGCTTTTCCATCGCTCCTGTTCCTCGCACGAGGTATTCGAAACGCTGGGGATATTGATATGACCCTATTCTAAGCGAAGAAAATTCGCACTCCCGGTTGCAGGAATCGCAAAATCACCGACTTTACTGCACGCAGATCGACCGTGCGTGATCGTAAACGCTTGAATTGAGTCGGAAAGCGTTCCGCGCGTACAGAACGCGAATTGCTGACCTGACCTGACCTGACCTGACCTAACCTGACCTGACCTGACCTGACCTGACCTGACCTGACCTGACCTGACCTGACCTGACCCGACCTGACCTGACCCGACCTGACCTGACCCGACCTGACCTGACCTGACCTAACCTAACCTGACCTGACCTGACCTGACCTGACCTGACCTGACCTGACCTGACCTGACCTGACCTGACCTGACCTGACCTGACCTGACCTGACCTGACCTGACCTGACCTGACCTGACCTAACCTGACCTGACCTGACCTGACCTGACCTGTATTACGCGTATTTCGAACGGGAAATACGCTTTTCCGACGTTCCCCGTCGGAAAACCTCACAATAGTGCTTTCTAAAGGTGCGGAACGTCGATTTCGAGTGCGGAACGGTCATGCGATCGAGAAGTTCGCTTTTCCATCGCTCCTGTTCCTCGCACGAGGTATTCGAAACGCTGGGGATATTGATATGACCCTATTCTAAGCGAAGAAAATTCGCACTCCCGGTTGCAGGAATCGCAAAATCACCGACTTTACTGCACGCAGATCGACCGTGCGTGATCGTAAACGCTTGAATTGAGTCGGAAAGCGTTCCGCGCGTACAGAACGTGAATCGCGGGTGTATTACGCGTATTTCGAACGGGAAATACGCTTTTCCGACGTTCCCCGTCGGAAAATCTCACAATAGTGCTTTCTAAAGGTGCGGAACGTCGATTTCGAGTGCGGAACGGTCATGCGATCGAGAAGTTCGCTTTTCCTTCGCTCCTGTTCCTCGCACGAGGTATTCGAAACGCTGGGGATATTGATATGACCCTATTCTAAGCGAAGAAAATTCGCACTCCCGGTTGCAGGAATCGCAAAATCACCGACTTTACTGCACGCAGATCGACCGTGCGTGATCGTAAACGCTTGAATTGAGTCGGAAAGCGTTCCGCGCGTACAGAACGTGAATTGCGGGTGTATTACGCGTATTTCGAACGGGAAATACGCTTTTCCGACGTTTCCCGTCGGAAAACCTCACAATAGTGCTTTCTAAAGGTGCGGAACGTCGATTTCGAGTGTGGAACGGTCATGCGATCGAGAAGTTCGCTTTTCCATCGCTCCTGTTCCTCGCACGAGGTATTCGAAACGCTGGGGATATTGATATGACCCTATTCTAAGCGAAGAAAATTCGCACTCCCGGTTGCAGGAATCGCAAAATCACCGACTTTACTGCACGCAGATCGACCGTGCGTGATCGTAAACGCTTGAATTGAGTCGGAAAGCGTTCCGCGCGTACAGAACGTGAATTGCGGGCGTATTACGCGTATTTCGAACGGGAAATACGCTTTTCCGACGTTTCCCGTCGGAAAACCTCACAATAGTGCTTTCTAAAGGTGCGGAACGTCGATTTCGAGTGTGGAACGGTCATGCGATCGAGAAGTTCGCTTTTCCATCGCTCCTGTTCCTCGCACGAGGTATTCGAAACGCTGGGGATATTGATATGACCCTATTCTAAGCGAAGAAAATTCGCACTCCCGGTTGCAGGAATCGCAAAATCACCGACATTACTGCACGCAGATCGACCGTGCGTGATCGTAAACGCTTGAATTGAGTCGGAAAGCGTTCCGCGCGTACAGAACGTGAATTGCGGGTGTATTACGCGTATTTCGAACGGGAAATACGCTTTTCCGACGTTTCCCGTCGGAAAACCTCACAATAGTGCTTTCTAAAGGTGCGGAACGTCGATTTCGAGTGTGGAACGGTCATGCGATCGAGAAGTTCGCTTTTCCATCGCTCCTGTTCCTCGCACGAGGTATTCGAAACGCTGGGGATATTGATATGACCCTATTCTAAGCGAAGAAAATTCGCACTCCCGGTTGCAGGAATCGCAAAATCACCGACTTTACTGCACGCAGATCGACCGTGCGTGATCGTAAACGCTTGAATTGAGTCGGAAAGCGTTCCGCGCGTACAGAACGTGAATTGCGGGCGTATTACGCGTATTTCGAACGGGAAATACGCTTTTCCGACGTTTCCCGTCGGAAAACCTCACAATAGTGCTTTCTAAAGGTGCGGAACGTCGATTTCGAGTGTGGAACGGTCATGCGATCGAGAAGTTCGCTTTTCCATCGCTCCTGTTCCTCGCACGAGGTATTCGAAACGCTGGGGATATTGATATGACCCTATTCTAAGCGAAGAAAATTCGCACTCCCGGTTGCAGGAATCGCAAAATCACCGACTTTACTGCACGCAGATCGACCGTGCGTGATCGTAAACGCTTGAATTGAGTCGGAAAGCGTTCCGCGCGTACAGAACGTGAATTGCGGGTGTATTACGCGTATTTCGAACGGGAAATACGCTTTTCCGACGTTTCCCGTCGGAAAACCTCACAATAGTGCTTTCTAAAGGTGCGGAACGTCGATTTCGAGTGTGGAACGGTCATGCGATCGAGAAGTTCGCTTTTCCATCGCTCCTGTTCCTCGCACGAGGTATTCGAAACGCTGGGGATATTGATATGACCCTATTCTAAGCGAAGAAAATTCGCACTCCCGGTTGCAGGAATCGCAAAATCACCGACTTTACTGCACGCAGATCGACCGTGCGTGATCGTAAACGCTTGAATTGAGTCGGAAAGCGTTCCGCGCGTACAGAACGTGAATTGCGGGTGTATTACGCGTATTTCGAACGGGAAATACGCTTTTCCGACGTTTCCCGTCGGAAAACCTCACAATAGTGCTTTCTAAAGGTGCGGAACGTCGATTTCGAGTGTGGAACGGTCATGCGATCGAGAAGTTCGCTTTTCCATCGCTCCTGTTCCTCGCACGAGGTATTCGAAACGCTGGGGATATTGATATGACCCTATTCTAAGCGAAGAAAATTCGCACTCCCGGTTGCAGGAATCGCAAAATCACCGACTTTACTGCACGCAGATCGACCGTGCGTGATCGTAAACGCTTGAATTGAGTCGGAAAGCGTTCCGCGCGTACAGAACGTGAATTGCGGGTGTATTACGCGTATTTCGAACGGGAAATACGCTTTTCCGACGTTCCCCGTCGGAAAACCTCACAATAGTGCTTTCTAAAGGTGCGGAACGTCGATTTCGAGTGTGGAACGGTCATGCGATCGAGAAGTTCGCTTTTCCATCGCTCCTGTTCCTCGCACGAGGTATTCGAAACGCTGGGGATATTGATATGACCCTATTCTAAGCGAAGAAAATTCGCACTCCCGGTTGCAGGAATCGCAAAATCACCGACTTTACTGCACGCAGATCGACCGTGCGTGATCGTAAACGCTTGAATTGAGTCGGAAAGCGTTCCGCGCGTACAGAACGTGAATTGCTGACCTGACCTGAACTGACCTGACCTAACCTGACCTGACCTGACCTGACCTGACCTGACCTGACCTGACCTGACCTGACCTGACCTGACCTGACCTGACCTGACCTGACCTGACCTGACCTGACCTGACCTAACCTGACCTGACCTGACCTGACCTGACCTGTATTACGCGTATTTCGAACGGGAAATACGCTTTTCCGACGTTCCCCGTCGGAAAACCTCACAATAGTGCTTTCTAAAGGTGCGGAACGTCGATTTCGAGTGCGGAACGGTCATGCGATCGAGAAGTTCGCTTTTCCATCGCTCCTGTTCCTCGCACGAGGTATTCGAAACGCTGGGGATATTGATATGACCCTATTCTAAGCGAAGAAAATTCGCACTCCCGGTTGCAGGAATCGCAAAATCACCGACTTTACTGCACGCAGATCGACCGTGCGTGATCGTAAACGCTTGAATTGAGTCGGAAAGCGTTCCGCGCGTACAGAACGTGAATTGCGGGTGTATTACGCGTATTTCGAACGGGAAATACGCTTTTCCGACGTTTCCCGTCGGAAAACCTCACAATAGTGCTTTCTAAAGGTGCGGAACGTCGATTTCGAGTGTGGAACGGTCATGCGATCGAGAAGTTCGCTTTTCCATCGCTCCTGTTCCTCGCACGAGGTATTCGAAACGCTGGGGATATTGATATGACCCTATTCTAAGCGAAGAAAATTCGCACTCCCGGTTGCAGGAATCGCAAAATCACCGACTTTACTGCACGCAGATCGACCGTGCGTGATCGTAAACGCTTGAATTGAGTCGGAAAGCGTTCCGCGCGTACAGAACGTGAATTGCGGGTGTATTACGCGTATTTCGAACGGGAAATACGCTTTTCCGACGTTCCCCGTCGGAAAACCTCACAATAGTGCTTTCTAAAGGTGCGGAACGTCGATTTCGAGTGTGGAACGGTCATGCGATCGAGAAGTTCGCTTTTCCATCGCTCCTGTTCCTCGCACGAGGTATTCGAAACGCTGGGGATATTGATATGACCCTATTCTAAGCGAAGAAAATTCGCACTCCCGGTTGCAGGAATCGCAAAATCACCGACTTTACTGCACGCAGATCGACCGTGCGTGATCGTAAACGCTTGAATTGAGTCGGAAAGCGTTCCGCGCGTACAGAACGTGAATTGCTGACCTGACCTGACCTGACCTGACCTAACCTGACCTGACCTGACCTGACCTGACCTGACCTGACCTGACCTGACCTGACCTGACCTGACCTGACCTGACCTGACCTGACCTGACCTGACCTGACCTGACCTGACCTGACCTGACCTAACCTGACCTGACCTGACCTGACCTGACCTGTATTACGCGTATTTCGAACGGGAAATACGCTTTTCCGACGTTCCCCGTCGGAAAACCTCACAATAGTGCTTTCTAAAGGTGCGGAACGTCGATTTCGAGTGCGGAACGGTCATGCGATCGAGAAGTTCGCTTTTCCATCGCTCCTGTTCCTCGCACGAGGTATTCGAAACGCTGGGGATATTGATATGACCCTATTCTAAGCGAAGAAAATTCGCACTCCCGGTTGCAGGAATCGCAAAATCACCGACTTTACTGCACGCAGATCGACCGTGCGTGATCGTAAACGCTTGAATTGAGTCGGAAAGCGTTCCGCGCGTACAGAACGTGAATTGCGGGTGTATTACGCGTATTTCGAACGGGAAATACGCTTTTCCGACGTTTCCCGTCGGAAAACCTCACAATAGTGCTTTCTAAAGGTGCGGAACGTCGATTTCGAGTGTGGAACGGTCATGCGATCGAGAAGTTCGCTTTTCCATCGCTCCTGTTCCTCGCACGAGGTATTCGAAACGCTGGGGATATTGATATGACCCTATTCTAAGCGAAGAAAATTCGCACTCCCGGTTGCAGGAATCGCAAAATCACCGACTTTACTGCACGCAGATCGACCGTGCGTGATCGTAAACGCTTGAATTGAGTCGGAAAGCGTTCCGCGCGTACAGAACGTGAATTGCGGGTGTATTACGCGTATTTCGAACGGGAAATACGCTTTTCCGACGTTCCCCGTCGGAAAACCTCACAATAGTGCTTTCTAAAGGTGCGGAACGTCGATTTCGAGTGTGGAACGGTCATGCGATCGAGAAGTTCGCTTTTCCATCGCTCCTGTTCCTCGCACGAGGTATTCGAAACGCTGGGGATATTGATATGACCCTATTCTAAGCGAAGAAAATTCGCACTCCCGGTTGCAGGAATCGCAAAATCACCGACTTTACTGCACGCAGATCGACCGTGCGTGATCGTAAACGCTTGAATTGAGTCGGAAAGCGTTCCGCGCGTACAGAACGTGAATTGCTGACCTGACCTGACCTGACCTGACCTAACCTGACCTGACCTGACCTGACCTGACCTGACCTGACCTGACCTGACCTGACCTGACCTGACCTGACCCGACCTGACCTGACCCGACCTGACCTGACCTGACCTAACCTAACCTGACCTGACCTGACCTGACCTGACCTGACCTGACCTGACCTGACCTGACCTGACCTGACCTGACCTGACCTGACCTGACCTGACCTGACCTAACCTGACCTGACCTGACCTGACCTGACCTGTATTACGCGTATTTCGAACGGGAAATACGCTTTTCCGACGTTCCCCGTCGGAAAACCTCACAATAGTGCTTTCTAAAGGTGCGGAACGTCGATTTCGAGTGCGGAACGGTCATGCGATCGAGAAGTTCGCTTTTCCATCGCTCCTGTTCCTCGCACGAGGTATTCGAAACGCTGGGGATATTGATATGACCCTATTCTAAGCGAAGAAAATTCGCACTCCCGGTTGCAGGAATCGCAAAATCACCGACTTTACTGCACGCAGATCGACCGTGCGTGATCGTAAACGCTTGAATTGAGTCGGAAAGCGTTCCGCGCGTACAGAACGTGAATCGCGGGTGTATTACGCGTATTTCGAACGGGAAATACGCTTTTCCGACGTTCCCCGTCGGAAAATCTCACAATAGTGCTTTCTAAAGGTGCGGAACGTCGATTTCGAGTGCGGAACGGTCATGCGATCGAGAAGTTCGCTTTTCCATCGCTCCTGTTCCTCGCACGAGGTATTCGAAACGCTGGGGATATTGATATGACCCTATTCTAAGCGAAGAAAATTCGCACTCCCGGTTGCAGGAATCGCAAAATCACCGACTTTACTGCACGCAGATCGACCGTGCGTGATCGTAAACGCTTGAATTGAGTCGGAAAGCGTTCCGCGCGTACAGAACGTGAATTGCGGGTGTATTACGCGTATTTCGAACGGGAAATACGCTTTTCCGACGTTTCCCGTCGGAAAACCTCACAATAGTGCTTTCTAAAGGTGCGGAACGTCGATTTCGAGTGTGGAACGGTCATGCGATCGAGAAGTTCGCTTTTCCATCGCTCCTGTTCCTCGCACGAGGTATTCGAAACGCTGGGGATATTGATATGACCCTATTCTAAGCGAAGAAAATTCGCACTCCCGGTTGCAGGAATCGCAAAATCACCGACTTTACTGCACGCAGATCGACCGTGCGTGATCGTAAACGCTTGAATTGAGTCGGAAAGCGTTCCGCGCGTACAGAACGTGAATTGCGGGCGTATTACGCGTATTTCGAACGGGAAATACGCTTTTCCGACGTTTCCCGTCGGAAAACCTCACAATAGTGCTTTCTAAAGGTGCGGAACGTCGATTTCGAGTGTGGAACGGTCATGCGATCGAGAAGTTCGCTTTTCCATCGCTCCTGTTCCTCGCACGAGGTATTCGAAACGCTGGGGATATTGATATGACCCTATTCTAAGCGAAGAAAATTCGCACTCCCGGTTGCAGGAATCGCAAAATCACCGACTTTACTGCACGCAGATCGACCGTGCGTGATCGTAAACGCTTGAATTGAGTCGGAAAGCGTTCCGCGCGTACAGAACGTGAATTGCGGGTGTATTACGCGTATTTCGAACGGGAAATACGCTTTTCCGACGTTTCCCGTCGGAAAACCTCACAATAGTGCTTTCTAAAGGTGCGGAACGTCGATTTCGAGTGTGGAACGGTCATGCGATCGAGAAGTTCGCTTTTCCATCGCTCCTGTTCCTCGCACGAGGTATTCGAAACGCTGGGGATATTGATATGACCCTATTCTAAGCGAAGAAAATTCGCACTCCCGGTTGCAGGAATCGCAAAATCACCGACTTTACTGCACGCAGATCGACCGTGCGTGATCGTAAACGCTTGAATTGAGTCGGAAAGCGTTCCGCGCGTACAGAACGTGAATTGCTGACCTGACCTGACCTGACCTAACCTGACCTGACCTGACCTGACCTGACCTGACCTGACCTGACCTGACCTGACCTGACCTGACCTGACCTGACCTGACCTGACCTGACCTGACCTGACCTGACCTGACCTGACCTGACCTGACCTGACCTGACCTGACCTGACCTGACCTGACCTGACCTGACCTGACCTGACCTGACCTGACCTGACCTGACCTGACCTGACCTGACCTGACCTGACCTGACCTGACCTGACCTGACCTGACCTGACCTGACCTGACCTGACCTGACCTGACCTGACCTGACCTGACCTGACCTGACCTGACCTGACCTGACCTGACCTGACCTGACCTGACCTGACCTGACCTGACCTGACCTGACCTGACCTGACCTGACCTGACCTGACCTGACCTGACCTGACCTGACCTGACCTGACCTGACCTGACCTGACCTGACCTGACCTGACCTGACCTGACCTGACCTGACCTGACCTGACCTGACCTGACCTGACCTGACCTGACCTGACCTGACCTGACCTGACCTGACCTGACCTGACCTGACCTGACCTGACCTGACCTGACCTGACCTGACCTGACCTAGTAAGTAGTAGTAGTAAGTTGGTTGGTTGGGCGGGGTGAGGAGACGGTTCCCCTCACCGGTGCCTTAGGTAAGTTCATACCCACTAGAGGCTTTGCTCACCCTTAATTGCTCTAAGACATCCAGTTACTCCAGGAGGCACATAGCGCGAATTCGAACCTCAGTGTTTCACCTTCCGACGGGGGACTGAACGCTGACTTATTCATCCAACTGCCATGCTCCCTACTTTGTTAGCTAATGGCCGTCGGCCGTGGTTTACGTCGGGCGAGTTGGTGATAGAATAGTTCAGGTATACCGCCTGGAGTTGGCGGGGAACCGAAGAGAGTCACTTTGATCCTGTTTGTTCTATTCAGGGAGTGGGCACTGAGAAGCGTCCGCTCCCTTTTTTTTTTTTTTCTTGTCAACCCACTAAGCGAGATTTTACCTATTAAACTCGAAATCGTGTTCAGGCTTCTAATGCGTAGTCGTTGTTAGTGTGTTATTTCCGGATAGCAAGGTAGTTTGTAGTAAAGCGAAAGATGTAGAAAGCTACTTGTTTTGTTAGACTTTCCGAGGAAGGCCCTTCGACCTTCTCTCGTGGTTAGTAGCAAAAAGTTTTGAAGACGGAGGAGAAAAAAAAAAAAAAAAAAAAAAAAAAAAAAAAAAAAAAAAAAACGCGATTTAACCCAAAGGCGTAGGATTATCCGCGAGCAGTGAGCTCACCGACAAGCACGTACAGGCTTTGCGCCCGGTGGGGAGATCTAGTGAAACTGCCCCGACCGATTGTTCCGACTTATCGCGCGAGAGGTGTTGCGGGCCGGCTGCCCCGACATCCTCGTCTGGGTTAAGAAAGGAAGTGAACCCCCTCCCTTCCGACCGCTGCTGAACCTGGTGCCCCCCTTCTAAATCGCGCCCGAAGTTAGGTTAGGTACGAACAAATATGCAAGGGCCGATAACAAACAGGAGTGAATTTCTCAACGGGTTGACAGCCTTGGAGCAGTGCAGCTACGTTCTCGGAACGTACTGGACACGTACATCAGCAAGTTTGTCAGTTTCAATTGTCATTCTTTCCTGTAGTGAGAGAATGTGTTTTAGTTTTATACTTGTCGTAGTATACGTTTTTTCCGTTTTTTACGGGTTAAGTTCCACCGCTAGGTTATTAGCGGGCATAGATCCGTGGATCTCTACCAGTCAGTGTTTGAGGAGCGAGTCGAATAAGCACTCTCCCCCTCCACGTCCTGGGCCTACATTTATCTCTTTGTGAGATAGAGTTCGTAGTTTTGCGCGTCGGTATTTACTGCATCATTTACGACGTAGTTTCCGGTCCGCGAGGTTTGTTTTTAAGATTTCTGTATTTTGACTTCCTGTTACCGAATCTGTGAGCTCACCGTCATAGACATACAGGCTTTGCGTCTACCAAGAGAGGTTTTCACTCCTCTTGATAATTGATCCGACTTATCGCGCGAGAGGTCATGCGGGCCGGCAGATTCGGGAGGACTTTCGCTAATTATTCGTTCACTTTTCCTCGGATGTACTGGTATATTGACATATTCCTGTAATCGGAGAGTGAACATGGTGCGGTTCAGTTGTTATATTGTGTGAATTTGAGAATTTACTTTCATTTATCTCTTTGTGAGATAGGTTCATAATTTTGCGCGCCGATATTTACTGCATCGTTTACGACGTAGTTTCCGGACCGCGAGGTTTTGATTTAATATTCCTGTATTTTGACTTCCTGTTACCGAATCTGTGAGCACACCGTCATAGACATACAGGCTTTGCGTCTACCAAGAGAAGTTATCGTTCCTCATGGTAGTTGATCCGACTTATCGCGCGAGAGGTCATGCGGGCCGGCAGATTCGGGAGGACTTTCGCGAATTATTCTTTCTCCTTTTCTTCGGATGTGCCAGTTAATTGACACATCCGGTGATCGGAGAATGAACATGGCGCGGTTCGGTTGTTATACTGTGTAAGTTTGTGATTTTTATTGTATTATGTCTTGTTCGAATTAATCCAGAGTGTTTTGGTCTTGCTTATCTGTGTATAAGAGAGATGGTATTCATTTTAGTACTTTAATGTTCGTGTTGTAGGGGTGTTGTTTAGTTCTGTGTGTTGATTCGTGATTGTAACGTTCTGCCTTGTTAGTATTTGCCTGGTTTTAGGGTGCGTTTTTGCACTCTGTTCGTGTGAATGTTATGGTCTGGTTATGGTGTACCTTGTATAGAGGATTTGTTTTTATTTATGTATTATTTGTTCATTGTTTGTTAGTGAATTTTACGTTGTTGTTACGTTTGTGTTTTGATAGGTCTTTACGTTGGTTAGTATTTTGTGTGTCGCAGGAGTGTTTTCTTGCTGCTTTCTAATGTAAGCCTCCGTTGTTATTTAAGAAAGCGTATAAGTATTATAGATTAATTATTTTGTTGCACCAGTTTTATAAACGTAGCACACTGTATTTGGCAATTGGATGCTTATGAAGGGTGATTTGATTTTGTATTTTATGCACTTGTGGAGATGCTGTAATAATTGTTCTCCAAGCATGCTTTTATGTTTATTAACAGATTATTTATATATTTATTTATTTTGTATGTATTTTGACACATTAAATTTCTGTTTATTCTCTGATTTAAGAGGTGTGAATGTTGTTAGTTAAGACTTTCTAATGTAAGCCTCCGTTGTTATTTAAGAAAGCGTATAAGTATTATAGATTAATTATTTTGTTGCACCAGTTTTATAAACGTAGCACACTGTATTTGGCAATTGGATGCTTATGAAGGGTGATTTGATTTTGTATTTTATGCACTTGTGGAGATGCTGTAATAATTGTTTTCCAAGCATGCTTTTATGTTTATTAACAGATTATTTATATATTTATTTATTTTGTATGTATTTTGACACATTAAATTTCTGTTTATTCTCTGATTTAAGAGGTGTGAATGTTGTTAGTTAAGACTTTCTAATGTAAGCCTCCGTTGTTATTTAAGAAAGCGTATAAGTATTATAGATTAATTATTTTGTTGCACCAGTTTTATAAACGTAGCACACTGTATTTGGCAATTGGATGCTTATGAAGGGTGATTTGATTTTGCATTTTATGCACTTGTGGAGACGCTGTAATAATTGTTCTCCAAGCATGCTTTTATGTTTATTAATAAATTATTTATGTATTTATTTATTTGTATGTATTTTGACACATTAAATATCTGTTTATTCTCTGATTAAGAGATGTGAATGTTGTTAGTTAAGTGTTGCATTGGTCCGATGATACCGGTGCTCTATTCCTACCGTTGGTTACTTTTACTCATTAGGTTGTTTAGTTGTTATAATCTACCAGTGGACGGAGCTTTGTTAATTTTTTTTGGCATAGGAATATCACTGAGTTATTGAAAAGTGTATTGCATGTCTGTTTTAACGATTTTCTTTTCGCGTCGTGTGGATGCTGATGGATATTTTCCAGTGTTTTAGGGTTATTTGTCGCGAGTTAGTTTGTTTATAAATTACTTAATTTTGGTATTATTAAGATTGGAGTTCTGAATAAAGTATGTTGAGTAATGATGGTGGTGTGCATTCCTTTCTCTGCAACAGGTTTTGGAGAGAGAGTACGGCCTGTGACGAGGTTGTCTTAAAAAAAAAAAAAAAAAAAAAAAAAAAAAAAAAAAAAAAAAAACGGCTTATATAGTGAGGTGGTTCTTGACACCGCTGTCCGAATAATTTGAATTAATGTGAGGCGGTGAGCGGGCATTGGCGGTGGGGTGGAACTCCGGACTTTCGAGCGGTCACCCATCCACCCAGTGCGCCCGCCGAGCGCCGCTTCACCTCAGTGATTACATACGCAGCGGTGTCCTGCTCCAACCGCAGAGCACTTTTGGAAGTTAGAGTGAATGCATGCCTTATGTTTCACCAGTGAACGGGACTTTGTTACTTCTTTACAGTATAAAAATGTTGATGGGTTTACGCAAATGTATTACGTGTCTGTTTTAAGAATTTCTTCTATTCATCGTGTGGTTGTTGGTGGGGATTTTCTGGCTTTTAGATCTATCTGTCGCGAGTTGGTTTGTTATTGTTGTTGCTAGGTCAGGGGGGTAATTTTATGTTTGTTTAATGTTTGTTGCTTCTTTTGATGTCTTCGTATATGATGTGTTGTTTGTGGTAATTTTCATTTTGCGTTTTTCATTTTTCGTGTGGTGCCGCCTCCTGGCGGAGCTGTAGCGCGGTTACTTGGCTGTTTCTTTACGTAGCGTGCCTTGCTGTGTGTTTCTACCTCGATGACTGATGTTGCTCCTTGCGTGTGCTATCACTTTTGCGGTCTTACTTTCTTTTTTCTTATACCTCGTGTGTTTATTTTGTTCTCCTGCGTCGATGGTCTTCCGTTATTCTTATTAATTTATTTGTTGGTTATTATGGCTGTAATGTTCTGTAGTTGGGTGTATTTGTTCGTTGACTGGTTGCTATATCTTTGCGTGTTTTGTAGGTTGTGTCGTATGTGGCGTGTTGTGCTTGGCGTAGTGGAACTCTCCTTGCTGTGGGTCAATTATTATCTGATTTTGTGGTTGGGTGAGTAATGTTACTTCTTTTTGTGCCGTTGATTGACTTCTTGGTTAAAATAAGAGAAATTTATATATTTTTATTTTTTGTCTGTGTCTGCTGTTTTGTTGCTTGTATGTTTGAGGGCTGGTTCTTGAAAAGAGGCCTCACTGGTTGTTATCGTCGGGCTGTTGTGCTTTTTATGTGGAGCCTTGTTAAGAGTTTGTAGGGTTGTGATCGTTTTAGGTTATTCCAGCACCCCATGTTTTGGTTGAGCCAGTTCCTGTGAATCGACTTTCGAGGTTCTGTATTCTGATATGTGTAGAGGGCGGCGTTCACTGTGACAGTTCTGGTCCTGTGGCTTATTCTGTGCGTTAATCTGACTAGGCTCCGTTATATTTTGTATTTGCTTGCAGGATTTACAAGTGTTGAGCTGCGTTTCCGAGATCCGGCCATTCTGTGGTGGTTTGCACTGGTTTGGTTCGATAGCCATTGGGTGTGTTGCAAGAGGTACCCGGTATTTAGGTAGTTATTTTATTTATTCATTTATTTTATGTTAACTTAATGTTGTGAAGGGAGCTATTAATATACTTATTTGTTTGGTTGAGTGTCATTAACTGTTGTATTGCAGGTTATATTGTTTGTCTGGGTTTTATGAGGCACCCAGAGAGCCTTGTATTAGTGGCGAACGAAGATCAGCACATAGTGTTTCCATCAAACTCAATGAGTGAGGAGAGTTGTACAAATTGTAGCCTTGGAGGAGAGTGTCGGGGCTTGTTTCAAGCCTTACAAGGGGTGTGAGATGGGTACGAGAAGGTGAGTCGTTCTGTTTATGTTTTGTTTGACGTATGTATCAGGAACGTTAGGCCTTTTGCAGGTGCGTCCAGGGCTGCCGAGTTTATTTTGTTAGTTTATATTATTTGTTGTGGAATATTAATCCCTGTCCAGTGAGACTAGGTTTGTTAGATTTGAAAGTCTCGTCATTGTGTAAGGTTTATGTTTGTTTTGTGGCTTGAATTTTGTTTAATGTTCATTTTTGTTATTAACTTGCTCTTCTTAGGAGAGTCCAACTTTAACTATTACTTTTGTGTTCTGGTAGTGTGGTGTGTACTTAGTTCTTTGAATATGGTGTGTGTGTGTTGTTAAATATATTTGTATGTGCTGATCTTCGTTCTACTGTTGTACTGTTGTTTGGAATTAGTCGCTTTTATGTCATCGTATGAGTAGTATATGTATGTATTTTGACTCACCGGCTGCTGTTGGTCTTATGGTTTATATTTGTCAGGTTCACCTGTGTCGTTGTTGCGTTTTTCGTTGTTCAGTCTTGATGGTGCAAGTGTGGATGCTGTGGTTGGTTGAGTTGTTTCTCTATCTTTGTATTGCCGTTGTTCTCCTTGCGGCTGTGTCCTAGTCGTGTCCATTCTGTGGCTCCATGTGCGGTATGTCTTTTCTACCTGTTGATTGTTGGGTGTTTTAGTTGACTTTCATAATTCAAGGGTTGTTGTTCTGTGAGGTGTAGGTCGGGTGTGATGTTGGTTGTGTTTCGGGTGTGTGTTGTTTTGTGTTTGAGTGATTTGAGTGGTTTCGTGTTTGCAGTTTGTGTTTTTCTTTTTTTATTTTGTATTAAATGTTGGGTGGGAGTTGCTTGTGTTTTTAGGATGTGTAATTGTGGGTGTTGAATTGAGTGAGGTTTGTGTGTCGGTTAGATTGTGTTTAGTGTTTGTATAATGTATTGCATGTATTGTTTGTCGTGAATTATAGTTGTGTTTTTGTGTGTTTGTAATTATGTATATATATTAGTTTCGCGGAAGTGAGGTGGTTGGTTGTCTGAATAAGTTTAGTTTTTAGTGGAGGGTTTTAATATTGTATTGAATTGAGTGGTTTACATTGATTCAAGTTAAATTATGTTGGGTTAAATTTGTTAGTTTAATCTAGGGATTTTGTGCCAATGTTTGCCATTGGGTTATGCTATACATAATCGCATTACCCTTGCTTCATTGGTAATTTACTGTTTTTTTGGTTGGAGAGGGGATTAAAAGAACTTATTATTGATTATTTATATATATATATATATATATATATATATATATAAATATATATATATATATATATATATATATTTTTTTTTTTTTCTGAATTGTTGTTAGTATGTGCGTGTGTTGTGTGGAGGGTGTGACTGTGTGGTTGTTTGCGTCTGTTGGGTTTGGGGTAGGAGAGGTTAGGTTGTCCCGTTCTGATTCTCTACTAAGTCGTAGGTTTTTATTTTACATCGGTTTCACGATGGATCGTTTTTGACGTGTGTTCGTCAGTAAGTGATTTTATTCTTGTTTTTAGGTGTTTTGCAGTCTACGTGGTTCTGCCTTGGATTTCTCGGAATGGATTCGTTTTCCGGATGAAGTTCCATATCGAGCTCAGCTCGAGATTTTCCAGTTCCTCGTCTGGAATTATGAAGCTGCCCAGTGTTTGGTTCCTTGTGTTCATGAAGGCTACGCAATTGCCAATAATGTGAGTTGCTGTCTCTTTGACCCCTTCTTGGTTGCAGTGGATGCAGAATGGAGAGTCTACCATGCGCATGTGGTGCATCATATTTCCCAGGTAGCCGTGTCCTGTTAGCATTGTTGATAATTTTTTGACCTCGTCTTTGTCATATTTCATCAGTTTGCTGGCTCTTGCAGTATCTGTTTTCATACCCAGCAGAGTTTTTGCCTGTATACAATCTGGTGTTTTTTCCCAGGCTTCTTCCAGTGCTGCTGCGCTTCTCTTCTTCAACAGTCTTTTGAAGGTGGCCATGGCAAGGCCTGTGGAGGCTTGTGGGCCGATGTACGTGTTACTGGCTCCACGTTTGGCCAGTTCGTCTGCTTTTTCATTTCCTATGATACCTCTGTGTCCTGGTACCCATGCTAGAGAGATTTTGTTGCCCTTTGTGGCTAAAGAATTTAGTTTAAGGTAACAGTTATGCGCTAACCTGGATGTGAATACCGGGCCTTCTACTGCCGTGAGGACGGATTGACTGTCTGAACAGATTAGTATTTTTTGGTTACAGGTGTTCCTGTGAATCAGTCCTTCCACGCATCCAGTGATGGCTGTGATCTCGGCTTGGAATATCGTCGATCCTCCCCATAGGGTCACATAGTCGGAGTTGATGCCGTCCTCCGTTGTCCAAGAGGCTCCCACTCCGTTACCTGTAACAGAGCCGTCAGTATACCATACCTGGTTGTATATGTTCTTTGGTGGCATCTTCTTTGTGGCCCAGTCTTTTCTTGTCGTGTGGATGCGGTCGAATTTTTTGCCAAATTCGTGTTTGGCTGTCATGCTGTCTGACGGTACGTATTGTGTACCTTCTAGGATCGGTCCGGCATACTCCAGTATGTTCGCGTGTGAGTTTTGGTTTTTTGACTCGTTCCACAAGCCCCAGGTGTTTATTCTGTGGGCCGTTCTGATTGCCACTTCCGTGGCTTTGATTTCTAGTGGTGCTTCGTTTAGGAGAATTTCCATACCCTTTGTGGGAATGGTTCTGATAGCTCCCAGGATCTTTCGTAGTGCCCTGTTTTGAATTGAGCCTAATTTTCTTTTTATTCTGGTGAGCTGCGCTGTCTTCCACCAGATAACTGCTCCGAAGAGGATTCGTGGTTGGACTACTGCATCGTACATCCACTTGATTATCCTGGGTTCTAGGCCCCATGTCGGGCCCACTACTCTGCATAGTGCAGCCAGGTAGCCACCCGCTTTCGCCGTTTGTTTGGTTATGTGTTTGTTCCATCGTAAGTCGGGGGTGAACTGTAGCCCTAAATATCTGATTTCTTCTTTGAAATCTATTTCTTTCTTATACATTTTCAGTTTGTGTACTTTTTCTGGTTTCAGCTTCCTTGTGAAAACCATCACTTCTGTTTTGCTCGGGTTTACCGAGAGGCCGGTACTTTCGCACCAACCTTGCATCATGTCTATGGCGGTCTGCATTCTTCGTTTTTCCTCTCTAAGGGATTCTCCACACGCCAGTATGGAGATGTCATCTGCGTAGACCTGCACGTCTACCTCGCAGTCCTCGAGCATGTAGATTAGCGAATCTACAGCAAAGCACCAAAGTAGCGGTGATAGTATACCTCCTTGAGGGCAGCCTTTCGGGGCCCTTCCCGTGATTGTGGTGTTGCCCCTTGTTGCTTTAATGAAGCGATTGTTCAGCATTTTGAAAATCCACCTGCTTATCGTGGTAGGTATCTCGAAATCTTTCATTCCGTTCATGATTGTACGGATCGGTGTCGTGTTGAATGCTCCTTCGATATCTAGGAAGCATCCCATTGCATATTGTTGAGAAAAGATGGCTTTTTCTATCTTTTCGGTAAGGTTGTGTAGGGCCGCTTCTACCGAGTAGCCTGCTCTAAATGCATACTGATGTTTATGCAGTGGTTTGTTGGTGAGGTATTTTTCCTTAATCCTCCTGTCGATCAGCCTTTCCATGGTTTTGAGTAAAAACGATGTCAGGCTGATCGGTCGGAACGATTTAGGGGTGTCGTATTTACACTTCCCTGGTTTGGGAAGGAATATTACTTTGGTCTCCGTCCATTTGGACGGGAAAATGTTTAACGCCATACAGGCGCGAAGGACTTTTGTCATTGGTCCTTTAAGGCTGTTGATACCTTTCTGTAAAAGTATGGGAGTTATATCGTCTGGGCCCGCTGCCTTGTGTGGGCTGAAAGATTTAATGGCCCATGTTAGTTTTTCGGTGGTTACCACCTCGTTGGCTGTTTTCCAGTCTGGTTTCCATTTATCGCCCGAGGCGGGTGCCTCGATGTTGTCTTTTTCCGCTCTGCTCGCTGTTTGTGAGTAGTCAATGGTTTGGGTATTGTGAAATCCTGGGAAGTGTTCCCTTGTGAGGAGTTTCAGAATTTCTTCATTGTTTGTTGTGAACGCTCCTTGATCGTTCTTTAGAGCTCCAAGGAGTTCCTGTGGATTTTTGGCTAGAATCTTGTTGATTCTAACCGATTCCGGAATGGTGGAAACTTCTTTACAAAATTTCCTCCATGAGTCTCGTTTGGCTTTTAGGATCTTATTTCTTAGAGCGTATTTGTCTCTAAGGAATATGTCTTTATCCTCGGCTTTGCCGGTATGTTTGGCTTTACGCCTTAATTTCTCATTTTTAACCAGATGTTTGTCTAGTTCTTTATTCCACCATGGTGCCCTTTTTCTTTTTCCTTGATTTCTGTTTTCACAGCTTTGGCTCACTGCTGTTTTGATCGCATTTGTGATGCAGTCTATTGCTGTATTTATTTCCTGTTCATTGCCGTATCGGTTAGGGAATTTCTTTAGTTCTGTTTCTAATACTGTGTTGTATTTTTCCCAATCTATATGTTTTGTATTCGTCGTTGGGTTGGTGGTTTTGCCATCTGCTTTTGATATTTCAAATAGTATGTATTTGTGGTCCGACATGGAATTTACCGGTGATACCCTCCAATTTTCTATCTTTGTGGCGATGTCGTTTGTGCTGAGCGTAATGTCCAGTATTTCGCTCCTTGTCGCGGTGGTAAAGGTTGGCTTGTTGCCTCTGTTTAAAATCGTTAGATTTGTTATGTCTATGAAATCTTTTAGGTTTTTACCTCTGTCATTTGTGTCTGTGCTGTTCCAGGCTGTGTTCCTTGCGTTCGCGTCCATGCCTAGGATTAATTGGTGCTTCTTATCGTCACACCAGTCTATCAGGGTAATTATGTGGTTTTCCGGGAAGTCTCTCGCTTTTGTCTTGCCATCGCAGTAGCTGGATGCTATTATGAGGTTTGATCTCTGTTGGTTATTGTCGTTGTTCGGGTTGAGTATCTCCATGCTGGCTACTGTTAAATCATTATTAGATAGATTAGGGAGTAGTGTTAGTACGTTACTTTTACATGCTACTATGCATGCTCTTTTTCTTCCTTGTGAGGTGGCGCATATAACTGTGCCTGCCGACCCCAGTCCAGCTATCTTCTCATGCGAGATCCAGGGCTCCTGTACCAGAATGATGTCCACGTCGTTTTTCCTGGCAAACTCTGTGACTGTAGCTGCGGCGGCCGGGCTGTGGTGGAGGTTTATTTGTAAGATTTTGAGGTCCATGTTGTGCTGTAGAAAAGAAGGGAAGAAGGAAAAAGAGTGAGTTATTAATGGTGGTGTGTTATCTGCATTCTGCTTGTGGTATTTGGTGTGTTTGTTATGTTATGTTAGACATTCTTTTGTATATATGTTATTATTTCTTGGTTTGATATATTTTGATTCTCTTCGGAAGGTTGATGCGTTCTTGTTTGTGTTTTTGTTTGTTTGGTGTATATCTGTCGTGGGTTTATTTATGTTCTGCTTTTCACTACTCATATCTTGTTCGTTGGGTTGGGTCATTGTTCGTGTTTGTGGATCTGATGTCTCATTTGTATGTTTGGATTTGTACTTAATCCCTCCTTTTTTTTTTTTTTTTTCAGGTGTGAGTGCAGCCATTGACCGGATGCTTGGTGGGCTTTCTAATTGTTGGTCCTTCCTGGAGTCTGGATGTGTTGGGCGTCTGGATCGCTGGGGCCTCTGTTTGGTTGATGGTTTATAGCGTGGAGCCATTGGTTTCTTGCCCTGCTTAGGATCTAGTTGGCTGTGGTATAGGGCTTTAAGAGTTGTATTATTTAGTTTTAAGTAGATATTACGCCTTTGAGTTGTGCGATTATATTAAGTGTGTTAGAGTTATTTTATGTATTATTATTGAATAAATTATTGAGAGGAGGTGATGAGAATATGGAATTTGGAATTTTGTTTTTTGCCTGAGTTTTGAAAATTTATATGTTTGTGTTTGATTTGGGTTCGGGTCCCTCACCTACTTTCCTCTTTACTTCTGTCTTTATCATATTGTTTTTGTGGGTTATGACGGTCGTTGTGTGTATGGAAGTTCATGCATACAAGTGTGTTTGGTTGCGTAGTGTGGTTGAGTGTGCGTGTGTATCTGCGATTGTTTGGGTTCCCGTCGTGTCGCGCTGTAATACGGTAGCCTATGTTAGGGGCTGTTTTTTTTTTTTTTTTCTACTGGTGTGGAGTTGATTGATGATCTTAGTTGTTTGTTTGTTTTACGTTTGTTTGTTAGGAATCATGTGTTTATGTATAGTTATCCGGGTATTTTGAGCGTCGTGTATGGTAAATGATTACATTAGTGTTGTGTTTCGATTGTTTCCGCGTTTTTTTTTTTTTTTTTGGGGTAGCAATATCATTTTTCTTACGGCGCTGAGTGCTAACGTGTTATGTAAGTGTGTGTTGTGGGGTGTTCTTTGAGCGTTCGGTGTAGTGTGTGACAGTCCCGTGCTGTCTGAGTTGTTTACTCCCATATGCGGTGGTAGTGGCCTCTTTTTGTTATCTGCTCCCTCCCAATGTTACTATTTGTATTATTTGTTTAGCGTTAGATTGGTAGGATAATTTAGGTTGTTAGGCTTATATTCTGTGTGATTATTTGCTACATCTGTATATGATGATTCTATGAATTATTTTTGCGCGGGTATTGTCTATTTAGTAGGTTGGGTGGATAGATTCCAGGGTGTGTATGGGTTCTTTGTGTCTATCTGTTGGTTTTAAAGGAGAGAATCGTTGTTTTATTCTTATGGTGTTTGCGAGTTATTAATGTTGTTTCTTTGTGATAATTGGAGTTGTGTGTCGCCGGGTTACTGATAGATTGGTCAAGGGTTGTTTGCTGGTGTTTGTATTATGGTCCGAGATCTTGATTTATATTTTGTAGTTGTGTTATCCTTCTTGGATCAAACTCGTGTTGTTACGATGTCTTGGTTCGTGGTGTTGGCTAGTTTCGCGGATTATGTATCAATTGTTATGGGTTGATCGTGGGTTTTATGTTGCCCTTGGATTATTCGGTGGTTGGGAGTGAATTCTGCTGTTAACTTGGTGATTTTGAGATCATTTGCATAGCTATTGGGGTATGTTTTATTTGAGAGTTTTTTTTTTTTTTTGTGATGATGGGTGTATAGTGGTGAGGTGAGGTAATTGTGCTACTTATTTGTTTGTTTTCCTTACTGATTTATTTATTTGAACTTATTGTCTAGTATATGCTTTTGTGATTTATTGATTTTTGATTATCTAGTTTGATATTACATATGTTCAACCTTATATAGTATTGTTTATGTTTTTTAATTACATTCTAGGGTTTTTAAAATTAAATCTAATTGTGGAGGTTCTACAGCTAAGTTTGAATTCTTTTCTTCTGATTATTCTGTGGTCCTCCCTTGGTATTAGGACCTTACATTTGAAGCCTCTTCTCTTGCTGTCTTCAGTTTCCTCCAGCAACTCCCATTCGTTTGCCAGCAGCTCCGGATAAACTTTGATGGTCCATTTTTGGGCCGTTGCAAAGTTTATCTTTCTATCGTACGTCTTCATTTCACACGGAATTTTTGTACGAAGGTCCTTGAAGGAGCCTCTTCTCGTGTCCGTGGTGTTTTGGATGACTTCGGTTATTGTGTCCAGCCATTTGGTGGTGTGGCTGTTTCTTGCAACCAAGACAAGGCCACCGTTTTTTATATAAGATCTCTCTATCTCTATGTTTCTGGACCCTGCTGCGACGCTCTCCAGAATTTTGTTGGAGATTATCTCCTCTATTTCCTCCATTGTCTCCTCAGTGATTTTGGTGGTTGGGTGATCTTTAGTTATGTAGATTGTCGCCCTTTCCTCTAGTGGAGTAACTTTTACATTGTAAGGTTTTACCTCGTTTGTTCTCCTCGAGCCCGAGCTCGTCGATGGTTCGTCGTGCTTTCGCTTGTCCGTTCGGGTTTCCCTATTGTGATTGTTTACGGTATGGGACCCCTTCTTGTTCTGTTGTGCCTGTATGTCTGTTACTGTCTCGGCTTCGTCTGTTCTATCAGCTTCGGAAGGTCTTGTCACTTTCGTGGTCTTTGCGTCCCTTGGTGATCTCGGCGTCCTAGGTCTCTGGAGGAGTAGATCCTCCAAGTACTCCATCTTCCTTGGAGCTTGCTCGGAGTCCTCGCTGTCCTCTAGTAGACAGATCACCTGATCTTCTCCTGGGAAGATTGATTCATCTTCGGAGTTATCGGGTGAAAATCTTCCGTTAACCATGGTGCTGTTGCTTGATGATCTTGGTTGTTTAGTTGTAGGTGAGCTTATTTGTCAAGATATCTGTGTTGACTGTGAGTACAGAGTGTTTTGCCCTCCATTTATACTACTTTCTGAGGGTGCAGGGCCACTCAGAGGGTGGAAGGCGGTCCTACGGCTGTTTGGAGGAATTGGATTGGTTCGAGTAGCGCGTAGTGGGGATGGTTGGTCTGTGGTGAGGTATGTTGGGAGGGGGTTCAGTCCCCGTCGTGTTCCGTATCGTCTTAGTCTGTTAAAGTTTTGTTAAAGTTTTTATTTTGGGGTTTGTTTGGTTTTTGCATATATAAATGTTTAGGTTGTGTTTAGTTTTATGAATATTTGTTATCTGTTGATTCACGTAATATTTCAGCATGTCTGGTTATTTGATCGTCTGCTAACGTTAAAATTTTTTTTTTTTTAAATTTTTTTTTTTTTTTGTATTTTGATGGATTATTGTCGTTGTATGGATGGGTTGTGGATTGATTACAGGATGTTCCGGATGTAAGGTGCTTCGCGACTTTCAAAGATTACAATAAGGGTAACTTTGTTGCATGTTGGTTGGAAATCTTCTTCGGGGGGGAATTCTTATTTATTTCTGAGCATCCCGGTCCGGTGTTGTGTTCTGAGATCTTGTTGTCGATGCAGGGTTCTTGTTATCGATAGATCCTTTGGCATGATCTTGATGCACTCCACTGTATTATCATGTAGTAACTATGATACCCGCTAGTCGGCATCTCGCGATTTCGCGGAGGCGCGGAGTCGCACCCAAAAAGTTCGCGGGGGCCGTATATCTGTTCGGGGACCGCGAGTTCTCGTCAGCGGGGTTTGGTGGCGGGAGGGTGGGAGCCGCCTTACCCCTTGACCACCCTCGTTATCAGATTTTATTTTATCTGAAACGAGGGTGGGCCCTCCTATGGCCGTGCTTGCAGCCTTGCGACGAGCACGTGGCCGTGGGAGGAAGGCGTGCGCGTGCACGGCCGACCTCGATTTATTTTACTTTTTGATCTTTATATTAAGCATAATTCGGTGCAGTTCGACACGACGTTGTCGTTTTAGCGCGGCTCTTTTCGCGGTTTCAGGTGCTTCTTTTCTGTTCGTTCGCGAGTAGTATTTAGGTCGCGTTATGTTTAATTTTAATATTATCGTCGGTCGAGTCGCGTTTGTATTGTTCGCGTCCTGTAAAATGCATAGATTGCGGTGTCTGTTGGCATATTATGTATATACTGTTCGTTAATTAATTATCATTGTCCTACCGGTGTTACGCGTACGATCTATGGCCCTTGCCGCGTCGCGAGGGGGCGCGTGTACGGCCGGTCGCGGATCATTTTATCGTATTTATCTGGTTTGATGTTGGGTCTCGCGAGCCGTCGGATAGCTGCTGTCATGCTTTGTACGGTTCGTTAAGGTGGAGTGAATCTATTCGCGATTTTATGTTTGTCATCTTGTTCGTGGGTTAATTGGTCATTCGAATTTGATTTTGTTTATTGTTTGTCTTTGATCTTTTCGGGTATTTTGGTATATTGGACTGTGTTAGTTTTAGCACGGGCTTTTTAATTGTGTCGATAAGAGGCGGTGCATTTCTCTTGATGGGCATGGGATTTTCATGTATGGTGTGAATTTTGGCGAGTGCGTGCGGGCGTGCGTGTCTCGAGAGTTACGAGGTTATCTTTTTAAGGGGTATACGCGTGGTGTGCGTTCGACAATTACAATTATTTGTTAATAATCGTGATCGTTGTTGATTTCGTTTGTTCCTACTCGCGTGATGTCGTGTTTCTATGTGAGTCTGAAATCCGCGACGCGATTGGCTCGTTCGGTCATTTACGCGGGAGTCGCGTGTTGACCTACTTTCGGCGTGGACGTACGTTATAGCGTGGGTGAGGCATTTAATCGCGTGTGGGTGATTTGATCGCGGTTTTTCCCGGGATTCCGTGTGAGGTGGGTGGTTTGTTAGTTTGGGTGAGAATTTTCGCGGCGTTTCGGGCGAATACGATGACAGGTACTCGGCGGTCGCGGTCGGTGATTTCGTGTTGTGTTTATTTTTATTATATTACGTGTGTCATTTAGCGAGGTGAGGGGGACTTACAGTATAAATTAATTGTGCTTATGTTGCAGGTGATACGCATTTGATTGCGTGTCGGAACGGGAGTTGTCGAGCCGTCGGGAGTAAGCGTGAATGCGGGCCTCGTTTTGAGGTTAAGATGTGCCGGCGGCCACGGACCTGGTGAATATTCGAGGGGTGATAATGTGTCAGCTCGGGAAGCTACTCCTTGATCAGATGTCCTGAGAATTACCGGGTGTATGCTACAGGTAAGCATTAATTTGTTGAATTTTGTCATCGTTAGGAAAGTTAGACTATGTTTTGAGAACATTTTCTCTATTTTATTAGAAGGGGAACGTTGTGGCTGACGTAGGACTTCTGGTGTAATAGAAGGTGTACGCTAACGTTTGTAGATGTTTTGATGCTATTATATGTGACTGGCTTGATTCTAATTATATTTTGTTTCCTAGGAGATGGCTGTGTACGTGGACTTTTTGATTTTCGTACGTGGTCTGTGGCTGAAGAGGGAAACTGGCCACGATTGTTTAACTAAGGAGCTTTGGAATGTAATTAGAGTTGGCGATATGTTCGTGTGTTTTCACTGCTTCAGGTACGTTAATGTTGTTGGTGGTCGTGAGATCTTATGCGTTCTTGTATAATGGATTGGATTGTGATACTTGTAAGTGTATATGCGTTCCTTGAATTGTGTGGGATTTCATAATTGGTTCGTTGATTAAAGATGTTTAGATTTTGGTGTTCGTTTGCCTGTATGTCGTTCGGTCTTGTTCTTAAAGTGTGGGATTTTGTTGTATAATGTACCGTTTTAAAAGTTAGTTGTTGAGTTCATGATTCGGTGTTTGTAAACGTTTGTATTATTTATTCGGTGTTGTAGGTTCTTTGTTGTTTAGATTATGGGGGGACTAGCTTGTGTGTTATTTTGATTTTGTGAGGAAGTATGATCGGGGGTAGTCGCAAGGTTTGAGTGGCGTGTTTACTCGTTGTTATATGTGGGGTGTTGGAATTATACGCGTGTATGTTTTGTAGAAATATTCTTATGTGTTATTCGTTTGTGATATTGTAATCGAGAGCGTAGGGGTCGAGGAGTGTGTGGGGGAGGTAGGGGTTTTCAGCGGTTGTTACGAGTGTCGCGTATCATTTGATTGATTTTACGATTTATATGGGAATTAGATTCTACTATGTCGATGTTGTGATTTCGCGGTTTCTATGACTGTGTTATCGCGTTGTCGATTGTGTGTGTGAATGTCTGGTTGTATGAGTTTGTGTGTGTCTTCCTTTACATGCTCGCATGTCTTACATACGTCGTTGTTACGCGCGTATTTTAGTCTAATTCGCATGTTTCGTCATGGTCTTGATAATTTGATGCTGTGTGAATTTACTATGTGTGGGATTGTTACGCGGTGTACTTTCTTATCTGTGGATTTTCTCTTTTTCTAAAGATTAAAGATTATATTTACTAGTTTTACAGTATGTTGGATCTACGGGGGTCTGTTTGGTTATTTAAACATTAAAAACGCGGTCTTTCTACAGGTGGTGGTTTATTGCTTGTTTCCTGCCACGATGACTGCACGTGCGCTGACTCTTGGCTTATTGTTGTTCGCTGATTTACACGTTCCGCATGGTCGCCCTCCGGGCCGAGCGTGTGTCATCCTCGATCGCTGAGTAGGGCCATAAAACGGCCTTGGGCCTGGGTTGACTCTTGTTAATGACGGCTGGTACGTATCTTCACTCTGCTTCCCGATTATACCCGTTCGATGGATTTGCCCGTACCCCCCGGGGTCGAGTGCGTGCGTTTTCTTATTTTTGAGGGACGGTTGTAAACATTGAAAACTTGAAATATTCGGCCGGGGTTCTAACGGTTTTCCGCGTTTTCGAGAGTGGAAAAGGGCAAAATTTTATGAGTATGTATTATTTCGTTTCTCTAGTTTCTATCTTGTTGATTTCTAATGAATTCTCTAATTATACGGGCGAGGTGGGACTTTTCTGTCGAGGTACGTTTTTGAATCGATATTTGTTTGTACCGTTAGATTTTGCGTGTTATTATTCGCGATGTCGTGTAATTAATTTAACCCGCTTACGTGTTCGCGATGGGAGCGTGTGAGTTTATTGGTTGAGGGTTCTTCTTAGCTTGCCCGTTTGTTATTATTAATTGCGTTGTTTGAATATATATTATTATATATTATTTTTTTTTTTTTCAGATTGTAAAGCAGTTCCAAGGGTTCGATGACACGGTGTTGGCGTTGGTACCCGTTTAGACAAATGTTTATGCGTGTGATGTATAGTGAAACCTGATTGTTGTTATCTTTGCTATTGATCTTTGGTAATATTACGTATACTAATTGATTCTAATTCGTATGTTTCAGGTGTTCCGGTTTGAGCGAATGTATGTACGAGTGGGTATTATTGTCGTTTATGCTCTCTTTATGAATAATTTGATCCGTGCGCGGTGAGAAAAGGTATTTGGCTCAGGTAATCGTATGTGTCTGGTGATTCTAGTCTTATTTGTATGCGTGTAATGGACATGGTATTAATTCGTTCTTTGTTTCAGGTATTATACGTGTCAAGAGGCGTCCTGCGAGTCCTAGAGCCGTCGGGGAATTGTTCGAGGAATCGCGATCTGAGTGTGTGCTCGAGGATTAATTTTGCTATCCGTTATTACGACTTATCAGGGATTTCGGGGTTTCTCTTTTTTCGAATGCATGTATTTTGTGTGGGCATTCTCGCGTTTTCTATGTGTAATATGTAGTGTTGCGTGAGTAATTTGTTGGAAGTCTACTATTTATAATGATTTGTTTTGTATGTTTCTGTTGTTCCGGTTTGATTTGATACAAGGATCGTTAATTATTATTTACATTTACGCGTCGGTGTGAGGTGAATTGGCCCTTGTTCCGTGGAGGCAGGTATTTGAATCGTCTGTTCGCGGGTGATTTTAATTTTAAGAATTTCTCGGAATTGCATATCTCTTGTTATATTTAAGCCGGCTATATTATAATTAATTTATTATTTTGCAGGATCTGTGACGTGATTCGAACCCTGGAGTTTACTGAGGTCGCGTTCGAGGGTCGTAGTGCGAGTGCGCCTTCTTGTATTAAATTACTTATTTGATCTTGTTACCGAGTTTACCGAAAATATTGCTCGTATGTGTGCCAGGAAGAGACGAGTGTGACGTACTCTTTCTCGCGCACCTGAGCCCGGTATTGTTCGGGTGTGTGATGTTTGAATGTTTGAATTAAAGATTCTCCTGCGCGGTGTAAAATTTGATTAACCGTCCTACCTTTACCGGTGCTTATTTCGATGTATTACGTTGCGTGATGGGTGGTTGTGGTCGTCAGGGTGGGTCGCACTGCGCTTTTGCACTTATTAATTGAACTCGCGGCGCGTGTTATGGATGTATTTTATTAAACACTTCGATTGTATTGAATAAATATTATTTATTGTAGTATAATTCCCGTATTGTAAGCTACGATTGTACACCGTTTCGTACGCGGGTTCGTCGCGGCGCGAGATCTTTGTCGTAATTTAGCAGCGATGGTTACGTAGAGGGTGTCGTTTTTTAACTGTCGGGTTCTTGGCGGGCCGTTGCGCAAGGGAAGCTCGGGGTGAGTTTTACGGGGGTGGAAGGCGTTCTGGTGGGGATATTCTCGTGTGTGTGTGTGTGTGTGTAGGAGAGAGTGTGCACGTGCGTGTTTACGTCCGGTTCGCATGCGCGAAGTGGCTCGCGGGCGGATCTTGTTACGCGGTAGTCTATGGTCAGGGGCTCGCGAGATGTTGTCTATTCTGTATCGCGCGTAATTATGTATATGGGTCTAGTTTGATTGGTAGAGTTGTTATCGATCTGTGACGATCGTGATGGAATTCTATCGGTTCGCGAGGCGGGCCCGTGGCCGTGCTTGCAGCCTTGCGACGAGCACGTGGCCGTGGGAGGAAGGCGTGCGCGTGCACGGCCGACCTCGATTTATTTTACTTTTTGATCTTTATATTAAGCATAATTCGGTGCAGTTCGACACGACGTTGTCGTTTTAGCGCGGCTCTTTTCGCGGTTTCAGGTGCTTCTTTTCTGTTCGTTCGCGAGTAGTATTTAGGTCGCGTTATGTTTAATTTTAATATTATCGTCGGTCGAGTCGCGTTTGTATTGTTCGCGTCCTGTAAAATGCATAGATTGCGGTGTCTGTTGGCATATTATGTATATACTGTTCGTTAATTAATTATCATTGTCCTACCGGTGTTACGCGTACGATCTATGGCCCTTGCCGCGTCGCGAGGGGGCGCGTGTACGGCCGGTCGCGGATCATTTTATCGGATTTATCTGGTTTGATGTTGGGTCTCGCGAGCCGTCGGATAGCTGCTGTCATGCTTTGTACGGTTCGTTAAGGTGGAGTGAATCTATTCGCGATTTTATGTTTGTCATCTTGTTCGTGGGTTAATTGGTCATTCGAATTTGATTTTGTTTATTGTTTGTCTTTGATCTTTTCGGGTATTTTGGTATATTGGACTGTGTTAGTTTTAGCACGGGCTTTTTAATTGTGTCGATAAGAGGCGGTGCATTTCTCTTGATGGGCATGGGATTTTCATGTATGGTGTGAATTTTGGCGAGTGCGTGCGGGCGTGCGTGTCTCGAGAGTTACGAGGTTATCTTTTTAAGGGGTATACGCGTGGTGTGCGTTCGACAATTACAATTATTTGTTAATAATCGTGATCGCTGTTGATTTCGTTTGTTCCTACTCGCGTGATGTCGTGTTTCTATGTGAGTCTGAAATCCGCGACGCGATTGGCTCGTTCGGTCATTTACGCGGGAGTCGCGTGTTGACCTACTTTCGGCGTGGACGTACGTTATAGCGTGGGTGAGGCATTTAATCGCGTGTGGGTGATTTGATCGCGGTTTTTCCCGGGATTCCGTGTGAGGTGGGTGGTTTGTTAGTTTGGGTGAGAATTTTCGCGGCGTTTCGGGCGAATACGATGACAGGTGCTCGGCGGTCGCGGTCGGTGATTTCGTGTTGTGTTTATTTTTATTATATTACGTGTGTCATTTAGCGAGGTGACCTGACCTAACCTAACCTGACCTGACCTGACCTGACCTGACCTGACCTGTATTACGCGTATTTCGAACGGGAAATACGCTTTTCCGACGTTCCCCGTCGGAAAACCTCACAATAGTGCTTTCTAAAGGTGCGGAACGTCGATTTCGAGTGCGGAACGGTCATGCGATCGAGAAGTTCGCTTTTCCATCGCTCCTGTTCCTCGCACGAGGTATTCGAAACGCTGGGGATATTGATATGACCCTATTCTAAGCGAAGAAAATTCGCACTCCCGGTTGCAGGAATCGCAAAATCACCGAATTTACTGCACGCAGATCGACCGTGCGTGATCGTAAACGCTTGAATTGAGTCGGAAAGCGTTCCGCGCGTACAGAACGTGAATCGCGGGTGTATTACGCGTATTTCGAACGGGAAATACGCTTTTCCGACGTTCCCCGTCGGAAAACCTCACAATAGTGCTTTCTAAAGGTGCGGAACGTCGATTTCGAGTGCGGAACGGTCATGCGATCGAGAAGTTCGCTTTTCCATCGCTCCTGTTCCTCGCACGAGGTATTCGAAACGCTGGGGATATTGATATGACCCTATTCTAAGCGAAGAAAATTCGCACTCCCGGTTGCAGGAATCGCAAAATCACCGACTTTACTGCACGCAGATCGACCGTGCGTGATCGTAAACGCTTGAATTGAGTCGGAAAGCGTTCCGCGCGTACAGAACGTGAATTGCGGGTGTATTACGCGTATTTCGAACGGGAAATACGCTTTTCCGACGTTTCCCGTCGGAAAACCTCACAATAGTGCTTTCTAAAGGTGCGGAACGTCGATTTCGAGTGTGGAACGGTCATGCGATCGAGAAGTTCGCTTTTCCATCGCTCCTGTTCCTCGCACGAGGTATTCGAAACGCTGGGGATATTGATATGACCCTATTCTAAGCGAAGAAAATTCGCACTCCCGGTTGCAGGAATCGCAAAATCACCGACTTTACTGCACGCAGATCGACCGTGCGTGATCGTAAACGCTTGAATTGAGTCGGAAAGCGTTCCGCGCGTACAGAACGTGAATTGCGGGCGTATTACGCGTATTTCGAACGGGAAATACGCTTTTCCGACGTTTCCCGTCGGAAAACCTCACAATAGTGCTTTCTAAAGGTGCGGAACGTCGATTTCGAGTGTGGAACGGTCATGCGATCGAGAAGTTCGCTTTTCCATGGCTCCTGTTCCTCGCACGAGGTATTCGAAACGCTGGGGATATTGATATGACCCTATTCTAAGCGAAGAAAATTCGCACTCCCGGTTGCAGGAATCGCAAAATCACCGACTTTACTGCACGCAGATCGACCGTGCGTGATCGTAAACGCTTGAATTGAGTCGGAAAGCGTTCCTTGCGTACAGAACGTGAATTGCGGGTGTATTACGCGTATTTCGAACGGGAAATACGCTTTTCCGACGTTCCCCGTCGGAAAACCTCACAATAGTGCTTTCTAAAGGTGCGGAACGTCGATTTCGAGTGCGGAACGGTCATGCGATCGAGAAGTTCGCTTTTCCATCGCTCCTGTTCCTCGCACGAGGTATTCGAAACGCTGGGGATATTGATATGACCCTATTCTAAGCGAAGAAAATTCGCACTCCCGGTTGCAGGAATCGCAAAATCACCGACTTTACTGCACGCAGATCGACCGTGCGTGATCGTAAACGCTTGAATTGAGTCGGAAAGCGTTCCGCGCGTACAGAACGTGAATTGCGGGTGTATTACGCGTATTTCGAACGGGAAATACGCTTTTCCGACGTTTCCCGTCGGAAAACCTCACAATAGTGCTTTCTAAAGGTGCGGAACGTCGATTTCGAGTGTGGAACGGTCATGCGATCGAGAAGTTCGCTTTTCCATCGCTCCTGTTCCTCGCACGAGGTATTCGAAACGCTGGGGATATTGATATGACCCTATTCTAAGCGAAGAAAATTCGCACTCCCGGTTGCAGGAATCGCAAAATCACCGACTTTACTGCACGCAGATCGACCGTGCGTGATCGTAAACGCTTGAATTGAGTCGGAAAGCGTTCCGCGCGTACAGAACGTGAATTGCGGGTGTATTACGCGTATTTCGAACGGGAAATACGCTTTTCCGACGTTTCCCGTCGGAAAACCTCACAATAGTGCTTTCTAAAGGTGCGGAACGTCGATTTCGAGTGTGGAACGGTCATGCGATCGAGAAGTTCGCTTTTCCATCGCTCCTGTTCCTCGCACGAGGTATTCGAAACGCTGGGGATATTGATATGACCCTATTCTAAGCGAAGAAAATTCGCACTCCCGGTTGCAGGAATCGCAAAATCACCGACTTTACTGCACGCAGATCGACCGTGCGTGATCGTAAACGCTTGAATTGAGTCGGAAAGCGTTCCGCGCGTACAGAACGTGAATTGCGGGTGTATTACGCGTATTTCGAACGGGAAATACGCTTTTCCGACGTTCCCCGTCGGAAAACCTCACAATAGTGCTTTCTAAAGGTGCGGAACGTCGATTTCGAGTGCGGAACGGTCATGCGATCGAGAAGTTCGCTTTTCCATCGCTCCTGTTCCTCGCACGAGGTATTCGAAACGCTGGGGATATTGATATGACCCTATTCTAAGCGAAGAAAATTCGCACTCCCGGTTGCAGGAATCGCAAAATCACCGACTTTACTGCACGCAGATCGACCGTGCGTGATCGTAAACGCTTGAATTGAGTCGGAAAGCGTTCCGCGCGTACAGAACGTGAATTGCGGGTGTATTACGCGTATTTCGAACGGGAAATACGCTTTTCCGACGTTTCCCGTCGGAAAACCTCACAATAGTGCTTTCTAAAGGTGCGGAACGTCGATTTCGAGTGTGGAACGGTCATGCGATCGAGAAGTTCGCTTTTCCATCGCTCCTGTTCCTCGCACGAGGTATTCGAAACGCTGGGGATATTGATATGACCCTATTCTAAGCGAAGAAAATTCGCACTCCCGGTTGCAGGAATCGCAAAATCACCGACTTTACTGCACGCAGATCGACCGTGCGTGATCGTAAACGCTTGAATTGAGTCGGAAAGCGTTCCGCGCGTACAGAACGTGAATTGCGGGTGTATTACGCGTATTTCGAACGGGAAATACGCTTTTCCGACGTTTCCCGTCGGAAAACCTCACAATAGTGCTTTCTAAAGGTGCGGAACGTCGATTTCGAGTGTGGAACGGTCATGCGATCGAGAAGTTCGCTTTTCCATCGCTCCTGTTCCTCGCACGAGGTATTCGAAACGCTGGGGATATTGATATGACCCTATTCTAAGCGAAGAAAATTCGCACTCCCGGTTGCAGGAATCGCAAAATCACCGACTTTACTGCACGCAGATCGACCGTGCGTGATCGTAAACGCTTGAATTGAGTCGGAAAGCGTTCCGCGCGTACAGAACGTGAATTGCGGGTGTATTACGCGTATTTCGAACGGGAAATACGCTTTTCCGACGTTCCCCGTCGGAAAACCTCACAATAGTGATTTCTAAAGGTGCGGAACGTCGATTTCGAGTGCGGAACGGTCATGCGATCGAGAAGTTCGCTTTTCCATCGCTCCTGTTCCTCGCACGAGGTATTCGAAACGCTGGGGATATTGATATGACCCTATTCTAAGCGAAGAAAATTCGCACTCCCGGTTGCAGGAATCGCAAAATCACCGACTTTACTGCACGCAGATCGACCGTGCGTGATCGTAAACGCTTGAATTGAGTCGGAAAGCGTTCCGCGCGTACAGAACGTGAATTGCGGGTGTATTACGCGTATTTCGAACGGGAAATACGCTTTTCCGACGTTTCCCGTCGGAAAACCTCACAATAGTGCTTTCTAAAGGTGCGGAACGTCGATTTTGAGTGTGGAACGGTCATGCGATCGAGAAGTTCGCTTTTCCATCGCTCCTGTTCCTCGCACGAGGTATTCGAAACGCTGGGGATATTGATATGACCCTATTCTAAGCGAAGAAAATTCGCACTCCCGGTTGCAGGAATCGCAAAATCACCGACTTTACTGCACGCAGATCGACCGTGCGTGATCGTAAACGCTTGAATTGAGTCGGAAAGCGTTCCGCGAGTACAGAACGTGAATTGCGGGTGTATTACGCGTATTTCGAACGGGAAATACGCTTTTCCGACGTTCCCCGTCGGAAAACCTCACAATAGTGCTTTCTAAAGGTGCGGAACGTCGATTTCGAGTGCGGAACGGTCATGCGATCGAGAAGTTCGCTTTTCCATCGCTCCTGTTCCTCGCACGAGGTATTCGAAACGCTGGGGATATTGATATGACCCTATTCTAAGCGAAGAAAATTCGCACTCCCGGTTGCAGGAATCGCAAAATCACCGACTTTACTGCACGCAGATCGACCGTGCGTGATCGTAAACGCTTGAATTGAGTCGGAAAGCGTTCCGCGCGTACAGAACGTGAATTGCGGGTGTATTACGCGTATTTCGAACGGGAAATACGCTTTTCCGACGTTTCCCGTCGGAAAACCTCACAATAGTGCTTTCTAAAGGTGCGGAACGTCGATTTCGAGTGTGGAACGGTCATGCGATCGAGAAGTTCGCTTTTCCATCGCTCCTGTTCCTCGCACGAGGTATTCGAAACGCTGGGGATATTGATATGACCCTATTCTAAGCGAAGAAAATTCGCACTCCCGGTTGCAGGAATCGCAAAATCACCGACTTTACTGCACGCAGATCGACCGTGCGTGATCGTAAACGCTTGAATTGAGTCGGAAAGCGTTCCGCGCGTACAGAACGTGAATTGCGGGTGTATTACGCGTATTTCGAACGGGAAATACGCTTTTCCGACGTTTCCCGTCGGAAAACCTCACAATAGTGCTTTCTAAAGGTGCGGAACGTCGATTTCGAGTGTGGAACGGTCATGCGATCGAGAAGTTCGCTTTTCCATCGCTCCTGTTCCTCGCACGAGGTATTCGAAACGCTGGGGATATTGATATGACCCTATTCTAAGCGAAGAAAATTCGCACTCCCGGTTGCAGGAATCGCAAAATCACCGACTTTACTGCACGCAGATCGACCGTGCGTGATCGTAAACGCTTGAATTGAGTCGGAAAGCGTTCCGCGCGTACAGAACGTGAATTGCGGGTGTATTACGCGTATTTCGAACGGGAAATACGCTTTTCCGACGTTCCCCGTCGGAAAACCTCACAATAGTGATTTCTAAAGGTGCGGAACGTCGATTTCGAGTGCGGAACGGTCATGCGATCGAGAAGTTCGCTTTTCCATCGCTCCTGTTCCTCGCACGAGGTATTCGAAACGCTGGGGATATTGATATGACCCTATTCTAAGCGAAGAAAATTCGCACTCCCGGTTGCAGGAATCGCAAAATCACCGACTTTACTGCACGCAGATCGACCGTGCGTGATCGTAAACGCTTGAATTGAGTCGGAAAGCGTTCCGCGCGTACAGAACGTGAATTGCGGGTGTATTACGCGTATTTCGAACGGGAAATACGCTTTTCCGACGTTTCCCGTCGGAAAACCTCACAATAGTGCTTTCTAAAGGTGCGGAACGTCGATTTCGAGTGTGGAACGGTCATGCGATCGAGAAGTTCGCTTTTCCATCGCTCCTGTTCCTCGCACGAGGTATTCGAAACGCTGGGGATATTGATATGACCCTATTCTAAGCGAAGAAAATTCGCACTCCCGGTTGCAGGAATCGCAAAATCACCGACTTTACTGCACGCAGATCGACCGTGCGTGATCGTAAACGCTTGAATTGAGTCGGAAAGCGTTCCGCGCGTACAGAACGTGAATTGCGGGTGTATTACGCGTATTTCGAACGGGAAATACGCTTTTCCGACGTTTCCCGTCGGAAAACCTCACAATAGTGCTTTCTAAAGGTGCGGAACGTCGATTTCGAGTGTGGAACGGTCATGCGATCGAGAAGTTCGCTTTTCCATCGCTCCTGTTCCTCGCACGAGGTATTCGAAACGCTGGGGATATTGATATGACCCTCTTCTAAGCGAAGAAAATTCGCACTCCCGGTTGCAGGAATCGCAAAATCACCGACTTTACTGCACGCAGATCGACCGTGCGTGATCGTAAACGCTTGAATTGAGTCGGAAAGCGTTCCGCGCGAACAGAACGTGAATTGCGGGTGTATTACGCGTATTTCGAACGGGAAATACGCTTTTCCGACGTTCCCCGTCGGAAAACCTCACAATAGTGCTTTCTAAAGGTGCGGAACGTCGATTTCGAGTGCGGAACGGTCATGCGATCGAGAAGTTCGCTTTTCCATCGCTCCTGTTCCTCGCACGAGGTATTCGAAACGCTGGGGATATTGATATGACCCTATTCTAAGCGAAGAAAATTCGCACTCCCGGTTGCAGGAATCGCAAAATCACCGACTTTACTGCACGCAGATCGACCGTGCGTGATCGTAAACGCTTGAATTGAGTCGGAAAGCGTTCCGCGCGTACAGAACGTGAATTGCGGGTGTATTACGCGTATTTCGAACGGGAAATACGCTTTTCCGACGTTCCCCGTCGGAAAACCTCACAATAGTGCTTTCTAAGGGTGCGGAACGTCGATTTCGAGTGTGGAACGGTCATGCGATCGAGAAGTTCGCTTTTCCATCGCTCCTGTTCCTCGCACGAGGTATTCGAAACGCTGGGGATATTGATATGACCCTATTCTAAGCGAAGAAAATTCGCACTCCCGGTTGCAGGAATCGCAAAATCACCGACTTTACTGCACGCAGATCGACCGTGCGTGATCGTAAACGCTTGAATTGAGTCGGAAAGCGTTCCGCGCGTACAGAACGTGAATTGCGGGTGTATTACGCGTATTTCGAACGGGAAATACGCTTTTCCGACGTTTCCCGTCGGAAAACATCACAATAGTGCTTTCTAAAGGTGCGGAACGTCGATTTCGAGTGTGGAACGGTCATGCGATCGAGAAGTTCGCTTTTCCATCGCTCCTGTTCCTCGCACGAGGTATTCGAAACGCTGGGGATATTGATATGACCCTATTCTAAGCGAAGAAAATTCGCACTCCCGGTTGCAGGAATCGCAAAATCACCGACTTTACTGCACGCAGATCGACCGTGCGTGATCGTAAACGCTTGAATTGAGTCGGAAAGCGTTCCGCGCGTACAGAACGTGAATTGCGGGTGTATTACGCGTATTTCGAACGGGAAATACGCTTTTCCGACGTTTCCCGTCGGAAAACCTCACAATAGTGCTTTCTAAAGGTGCGGAACGTCGATTTCGAGTGTGGAACGGTCATGCGATCGAGAAGTTCGCTTTTCCATCGCTCCTGTTCCTCGCACGAGGTATTCGAAACGCTGGGGATATTGATATGACCCTATTCTAAGCGAAGAAAATTCGCACTCCCGGTTGCAGGAATCGCAAAATCACCGACTTTACTGCACGCAGATCGACCGTGCGTGATCGTAAACGCTTGAATTGAGTCGGAAAGCGTTCCGCGCGTACAGAACGTGAATTGCGGGTGTATTACGCGTATTTCGAACGGGAAATACGCTTTTCCGACGTTTCCCGTCGGAAAACATCACAATAGTGCTTTCTAAAGGTGCGGAACGTCGATTTCGAGTGTGGAACGGTCATGCGATCGAGAAGTTCGCTTTTCCATCGCTCCTGTTCCTCGCACGAGGTATTCGAAACGCTGGGGATATTGATATGACCCTATTCTAAGCGAAGAAAATTCGCACTCCCGGTTGCAGGAATCGCAAAATCACCGACTTTACTGCACGCAGATCGACCGTGCGTGATCGTAAACGCTTGAATTGAGTCGGAAAGCGTTCCGCGCGTACAGAACGTGAATTGCGGGTGTATTACGCGTATTTCGAACGGGAAATACGCTTTTCCGACGTTTCCCGTCGGAAAACCTCACAATAGTGCTTTCTAAAGGTGCGGAACGTCGATTTCGAGTGTGGAACGGTCATGCGATCGAGAAGTTCGCTTTTCCATCGCTCCTGTTCCTCGCACGAGGTATTCGAAACGCTGGGGATATTGATATGACCCTATTCTAAGCGAAGAAAATTCGCACTCCCGGTTGCAGGAATCGCAAAATCACCGACTTTACTGCACGCAGATCGACCGTGCGTGATCGTAAACGCTTGAATTGAGTCGGAAAGCGTTCCGCGCGTACAGAACGTGAATTGCGGGTGTATTACGCGTATTTCGAACGGGAAATACGCTTTTCCGACGTTCCCCGTCGGAAAACCTCACAATAGTGCTTTCTAAAGGTGCGGAACGTCGATTTCGAGTGCGGAACGGTCATGCGATCGAGAAGTTCGCTTTTCCATCGCTCCTGTTCCTCGCACGAGGTATTCGAAACGCTGGGGATATTGATATGACCCTATTCTAAGCGAAGAAAATTCGCACTCCCGGTTGCAGGAATCGCAAAATCACCGACTTTACTGCACGCAGATCGACCGTGCGTGATCGTAAACGCTTGAATTGAGTCGGAAAGCGTTCCGCGCGTACAGAACGTGAATTGCGGGTGTATTACGCGTATTTCGAACGGGAAATACGCTTTCCGACGTTTCCCGTCGGAAAACCTCACAATAGTGCTTTCTAAAGGTGCGGAACGTCGATTTCGAGTGTGGAACGGTCATGCGATTGAGAAGTTCGCTTTTCCATCGCTCCTGTTCCTCGCACGAGGTATTCGAAACGCTGGGGATATTGATATGACCCTATTCTAAGCGAAGAAAATTCGCACTCCCGGTTGCAGGAATCGCAAAATCACCGACTTTACTGCACGCAGATCGACCGTGCGTGATCGTAAACGCTTGAATTGAGTCGGAAAGCGTTCCGCGCGAACAGAACGTGAATTGCGGGTGTATTACGCGTATTTCGAACGGGAAATACGCTTTTCCGACGTTCCCCGTCGGAAAACCTCACAATAGTGCTTTCTAAAGGTGCGGAACGTCGATTTCGAGTGCGGAACGGTCATGCGATCGAGAAGTTCGCTTTTCCATCGCTCCTGTTCCTCGCACGAGGTATTCGAAACGCTGGGGATATTGATATGACCCTATTCTAAGCGAAGAAAATTCGCACTCCCGGTTGCAGGAATCGCAAAATCACCGACTTTACTGCACGCAGATCGACCGTGCGTGATCGTAAACGCTTGAATTGAGTCGGAAAGCGTTCCGCGCGTACAGAACGTGAATTGCGGGTGTATTACGCGTATTTCGAACGGGAAATACGCTTTTCCGACGTTTCCCGTCGGAAAACCTCACAATAGTGCTTTCTAAAGGTGCGGAACGTCGATTTCGAGTGTGGAACGGTCATGCGATCGAGAAGTTCGCTTTTCCATCGCTCCTGTTCCTCGCACGAGGTATTCGAAACGCTGGGGATATTGATATGACCCTATTCTAAGCGAAGAAAATTCGCACTCCCGGTTGCAGGAATCGCAAAATCACCGACTTTACTGCACGCAGATCGACCGTGCGTGATCGTAAACGCTTGAATTGAGTCGGAAAGCGTTCCGCGCGTACAGAACGTGAATTGCGGGTGTATTACGCGTATTTCGAACGGGAAATACGCTTTTCCGACGTTTCCCGTCGGAAAACATCACAATAGTGCTTTCTAAAGGTGCGGAACGTCGATTTCGAGTGTGGAACGGTCATGCGATCGAGAAGTTCGCTTTTCCATCGCTCCTGTTCCTCGCACGAGGTATTCGAAACGCTGGGGATATTGATATGACCCTATTCTAAGCGAAGAAAATTCGCACTCCCGGTTGCAGGAATCGCAAAATCACCGACTTTACTGCACGCAGATCGACCGTGCGTGATCGTAAACGCTTGAATTGAGTCGGAAAGCGTTCCGCGCGTACAGAACGTGAATTGCGGGTGTATTACGCGTATTTCGAACGGGAAATACGCTTTTCCGACGTTTCCCGTCGGAAAACATCACAATAGTGCTTTCTAAAGGTGCGGAACGTCGATTTCGAGTGTGGAACGGTCATGCGATCGAGAAGTTCGCTTTTCCATCGCTCCTGTTCCTCGCACGAGGTATTCGAAACGCTGGGGATATTGATATGACCCTATTCTAAGCGAAGAAAATTCGCACTCCCGGTTGCAGGAATCGCAAAATCACCGACTTTACTGCACGCAGATCGACCGTGCGTGATCGTAAACGCTTGAATTGAGTCGGAAAGCGTTCCGCGCGTACAGAACGTGAATTGCGGGTGTATTACGCGTATTTCGAACGGGAAATACGCTTTTCCGACGTTTCCCGTCGGAAAACCTCACAATAGTGCTTTCTAAAGGTGCGGAACGTCGATTTCGAGTGTGGAACGGTCATGCGATCGAGAAGTTCGCTTTTCCATCGCTCCTGTTCCTCGCACGAGGTATTCGAAACGCTGGGGATATTGATATGACCCTATTCTAAGCGAAGAAAATTCGCACTCCCGGTTGCAGGAACCGCAAAATCACCGACTTTACTGCACGCAGATCGACCGTGCGTGATCGTAAACGCTTGAATTGAGTCGGAAAGCGTTCCGCGCGTACAGAACGTGAATTGCGGGTGTATTACGCGTATTTCGAACGGGAAATACGCTTTTCCGACGTTTCCCGTCGGAAAACCTCACAATAGTGCTTTCTAAAGGTGCGGAACGTCGATTTCGAGTGTGGAACGGTCATGCGATCGAGAAGTTCGCTTTTCCATCGCTCCTGTTCCTCGCACGAGGTATTCGAAACGCTGGGGATATTGATATGACCCTATTCTAAGCGAAGAAAATTCGCACTCCCGGTTGCAGGAATCGCAAAATCACCGACTTTACTGCACGCAGATCGACCGTGCGTGATCGTAAACGCTTGAATTGAGTCGGAAAGCGTTCCGCGCGTACAGAACGTGAATTGCGGGTGTATTACGCGTATTTCGAACGGGAAATACGCTTTTCCGACGTTCCCCGTCGGAAAACCTCACAATAGTGCTTTCTAAAGGTGCGGAACGTCGATTTCGAGTGCGGAACGGTCATGCGATCGAGAAGTTCGCTTTTCCATCGCTCCTGTTCCTCGCACGAGGTATTCGAAACGCTGGGGATATTGATATGACCCTATTCTAAGCGAAGAAAATTCGCACTCCCGGTTGCAGGAATCGCAAAATCACCGACTTTACTGCACGCAGATCGACCGTGCGTGATCGTAAACGCTTGAATTGAGTCGGAAAGCGTTCCGCGCGTACAGAACGTGAATTGCGGGTGTATTACGCGTATTTCGAACGGGAAATACGCTTTCCGACGTTTCCCGTCGGAAAACCTCACAATAGTGCTTTCTAAAGGTGCGGAACGTCGATTTCGAGTGTGGAACGGTCATGCGATTGAGAAGTTCGCTTTTCCATCGCTCCTGTTCCTCGCACGAGGTATCCGAAACGCTGGGGATATTGATATGACCCTATTCTAAGCGAAGAAAATTCGCACTCCCGGTTGCAGGAATCGCAAAATCACCGACTTTACTGCACGCAGATCGACCGTGCGTGATCGTAAACGCTTGAATTGAGTGGGAAAGCGTTCCGCGCGTACAGAACGTGAATTGCGGGTGTATTACGCGTATTTCGAACGGGAAATACGCTTTTCCGACGTTTCCCGTCGGAAAACCTCACAATAGTGCTTTCTAAAGGTGCGGAACGTCGATTTCGAGTGTGGAACGGTCATGCGAACGACAAGTTCGCTTTTCCATCGCTCCTGTTCCTCGCACGAGGTATTCGAAACGCTGGGGATATTGATATGACCCTATTCTAAGCGAAGAAAATTCGCACTCCCGGTTGCAGGAATCGCAAAATCACCGACTTTACTGCACGCAGATCGACCGTGCGTGATCGTAAACGCTTGAATTGAGTCGGAAAGCGTTCCGCGCGTACAGAACGTGAATTGCGGGTGTATTACGCGTATTTCGAACGGGAAATACGCTTTTCCGACGTTTCCCGTCGGAAAACATCACAATAGTGCTTTCTAAAGGTGCGGAACGTCGATTTCGAGTGTGGAACGGTCATGCGATCGAGAAGTTCGCTTTTCCATCGCTCCTGTTCCTCGCACGAGGTATTCGAAACGCTGGGGATATTGATATGACCCTATTCTAAGCGAAGAAAATTCGCACTCCCGGTTGCAGGAATCGCAAAATCACCGACTTTACTGCACGCAGATCGACCGTGCGTGATCGTAAACGCTTGAATTGAGTCGGAAAGCGTTCCGCGCGTACAGAACGTGAATTGCGGGTGTATTACGCGTATTTCGAACGGGAAATACGCTTTTCCGACGTTTCCCGTCGGAAAACCTCACAATAGTGCTTTCTAAAGGTGCGGAACGTCGATTTCGAGTGTGGAACGGTCATGCGATCGAGAAGTTCGCTTTTCCATCGCTCCTGTTCCTCGCACGAGGTATTCGAAACGCTGGGGCTATTGATATGACCCTATTCTAAGCGAAGAAAATTCGCACTCCCGGTTGCAGGAATCGCAAAATCACCGACTTTACTGCACGCAGATCGACCGTGCGTGATCGTAAACGCTTGAATTGAGTCGGAAAGCGTTCCGCGCGTACAGAACGTGAATTGCGGGTGTATTACGCGTATTTCGAACGGGAAATACGCTTTTCCGACGTTCCCCATCGGAAAACCTCACAATAGTGCTTTCTAAAGGTGCGGAACGTCGATTTCGAGTGCGGAACGGTCATGCGATCGAGAAGTTCGCTTTTCCATCGCTCCTGTTCCTCGCACGAGGTATTCGAAACGCTGGGGATATTGATATGACCCTATTCTAAGCGAAGAAAATTCGCACTCCCGGTTGCAGGAATCGCAAAATCACCGACTTTACTGAACGCAGATCGACCGTGCGTGATCGTAAACGCTTGAATTGAGTCGGAAAGCGTTCCGCGCGTACAGAACGTGAATTGCGGGTGTATTACGCGTATTTCGAACGGGAAATACGCTTTTCCGACGTTTCCCGTCGGAAAACCTCACAATAGTGCTTTCTAAAGGTGCGGAACGTCGATTTCGAGTGTGGAACGGTCATGCGATTGAGAAGTTCGCTTTTCCATCGCTCCTGTTCCTCGCACGAGGTATTCGAAACGCTGGGGATATTGATATGACCCTATTCTAAGCGAAGAAAATTCGCACTCCCGGTTGCAGGAATCGCAAAATCACCGACTTTACTGCACGCAGATCGACCGTGCGTGATCGTAAACGCTTGAATTGAGTGGGAAAGCGTTCCGCGCGTACAGAACGTGAATTGCGGGTGTATTACGCGTATTTCGAACGGGAAATACGCTTTTCCGACGTTTCCCGTCGGAAAACCTCACAATAGTGCTTTCTAAAGGTGCGGAACGTCGATTTCGAGTGTGGAACGGTCATGCGAACGAGAAGTTCGCTTTTCCATCGCTCCTGTTCCTCGCACGAGGTATTCGAAACGCTGGGGATATTGATATGACCCTATTCTAAGCGAAGAAAATTCGCACTCCCGGTTGCAGGAATCGCAAAATCACCGACTTTACTGCACGCAGATCGACCGTGCGTGATCGTAAACGCTTGAATTGAGTCGGAAAGCGTTCCGCGCGTACAGAACGTGAATTGCGGGTGTATTACGCGTATTTCGAACGGGAAATACGCTTTTCCGACGTTTCCCGTCGGAAAACATCACAATAGTGCTTTCTAAAGGTGCGGAACGTCGATTTCGAGTGTGGAACGGTCATGCGATCGAGAAGTTCGCTTTTCCATCGCTCCTGTTCCTCGCACGAGGTATTCGAAACGCTGGGGATATTGATATGACCCTATTCTAAGCGAAGAAAATTCGCACTCCCGGTTGCAGGAATCGCAAAATCACCGACTTTACTGCACGCAGATCGACCGTGCGTGATCGTAAACGCTTGAATTGAGTCGGAAAGCGTTCCGCGCGTACAGAACGTGAATTGCGGGTGTATTACGCGTATTTCGAACGGGAAATACGCTTTTCCGACGTTTCCCGTCGGAAAACCTCACAATAGTGCTTTCTAAAGGTGCGGAACGTCGATTTCGAGTGTGGAACGGTCATGCGATCGAGAAGTTCGCTTTTCCATCGCTCCTGTTCCTCGCACGAGGTATTCGAAACGCTGGGGCTATTGATATGACCCTATTCTAAGCGAAGAAAATTCGCACTCCCGGTTGCAGGAATCGCAAAATCACCGACTTTACTGCACGCAGATCGACCGTGCGTGATCGTAAACGCTTGAATTGAGTCGGAAAGCGTTCCGCGCGTACAGAACGTGAATTGCGGGTGTATTACGCGTATTTCGAACGGGAAATACGCTTTTCCGACGTTCCCCATCGGAAAACCTCACAATAGTGCTTTCTAAAGGTGCGGAACGTCGATTTCGAGTGCGGAACGGTCATGCGATCGAGAAGTTCGCTTTTCCATCGCTCCTGTTCCTCGCACGAGGTATTCGAAACGCTGGGGATATTGATATGACCCTATTCTAAGCGAAGAAAATTCGCACTCCCGGTTGCAGGAATCGCAAAATCACCGACTTTACTGAACGCAGATCGACCGTGCGTGATCGTAAACGCTTGAATTGAGTCGGAAAGCGTTCCGCGCGTACAGAACGTGAATTGCGGGTGTATTACGCGTATTTCGAACGGGAAATACGCTTTTCCGACGTTTCCCGTCGGAAAACCTCACAATAGTGCTTTCTAAAGGTGCGGAACGTCGATTTCGAGTGTGGAACGGTCATGCGATTGAGAAGTTCGCTTTTCCATCGCTCCTGTTCCTCGCACGAGGTATTCGAAACGCTGGGGATATTGATATGACCCTATTCTAAGCGAAGAAAATTCGCACTCCCGGTTGCAGGAATCGCAAAATCACCGACTTTACTGCACGCAGATCGACCGTGCGTGATCGTAAACGCTTGAATTGAGTGGGAAAGCGTTCCGCGCGTACAGAACGTGAATTGCGGGTGTATTACGCGTATTTCGAACGGGAAATACGCTTTTCCGACGTTTCCCGTCGGAAAACCTCACAATAGTGCTTTCTAAAGGTGCGGAACGTCGATTTCGAGTGTGGAACGGTCATGCGAACGAGAAGTTCGCTTTTCCATCGCTCCTGTTCCTCGCACGAGGTATTCGAAACGCTGGGGATATTGATATGACCCTATTCTAAGCGAAGAAAATTCGCACTCCCGGTTGCAGGAATCGCAAAATCACCGACTTTACTGCACGCAGATCGACCGTGCGTGATCGTAAACGCTTGAATTGAGTCGGAAAGCGTTCCGCGCGTACAGAACGTGAATTGCGGGTGTATTACGCGTATTTCGAACGGGAAATACGCTTTTCCGACGTTTCCCGTCGGAAAACATCACAATAGTGCTTTCTAAAGGTGCGGAACGTCGATTTCGAGTGTGGAACGGTCATGCGATCGAGAAGTTCGCTTTTCCATCGCTCCTGTTCCTCGCACGAGGTATTCGAAACGCTGGGGATATTGATATGACCCTATTCTAAGCGAAGAAAATTCGCACTCCCGGTTGCAGGAATCGCAAAATCACCGACTTTACTGCACGCAGATCGACCGTGCGTGATCGTAAACGCTTGAATTGAGTCGGAAAGCGTTCCGCGCGTACAGAACGTGAATTGCGGGTGTATTACGCGTATTTCGAACGGGAAATACGCTTTTCCGACGTTTCCCGTCGGAAAACCTCACAATAGTGCTTTCTAAAGGTGCGGAACGTCGATTTCGAGTGTGGAACGGTCATGCGATCGAGAAGTTCGCTTTTCCATCGCTCCTGTTCCTCGCACGAGGTATTCGAAACGCTGGGGATATTGATATGACCCTATTCTAAGCGAAGAAAATTCGCACTCCCGGTTGTAGGAATCGCAAAATCACCGACTTTACTGCACGCAGATCGACCGTGCGTGATCGTAAACGCTTGAATTGAGTCGGAAAGCGTTCCGCGCGTACAGAACGTGAATTGCGGGTGTATTACGCGTATTTCGAACGGGAAATACGCTTTTCCGACGTTTCCCGTCGGAAAACCTCACAATAGTGCTTTCTAAAGGTGCGGAACGTCGATTTCGAGTGTGGAACGGTCATGCGATTGAGAAGTTCGCTTTTCCATCGCTCCTGTTCCTCGCACGAGGTATTCGAAACGCTGGGGATATTGATATGACCCTATTCTAAGCGAAGAAAATTCGCACTCCCGGTTGCAGGAATCGCAAAATCACCGACTTTACTGCACGCAGATCGACCGTGCGTGATCGTAAACGCTTGAATTGAGTCGGAAAGCGTTCCGCGCGTACAGAACGTGAATTGCTGACCTGACCTGACCTGACCTAACCTGACCTGACCTGACCTGACCTGACCTGACCTGACCTGACCTGACCTGACCTTTTTTTTTTTTTTTTTTTGTAATTACGGCGGCTGGCGGGCTTGGCGAGGGGCTATGGGGGCCAGTGGCCCCGCTGCACCGTCCCCTCCAGGGAGGGGAGCGGCGCTGACGGCCACCGGCCGCCGCCTCCTATTTCGCCTCGCCCGTCGACGTTCTTGACGAGCGGGATCGGTACGCTCCCGCTCCCGCTCGTCTGCCTCCTTCAGCGAGATGACCTCCTCGCAGAAGGAGGCCACCGCATTCCACGACCTCCCGCTGCCAGCCAATGAAGCAACAACGGCCGGCAACGAGAGGTCCCACCCTATCTCCATTCGGAGTGCCCGCCTTTGTCGAGCAAAGGCCGGGCACTCCTCCAACGTGTGCGGCGCCGAATCAAACTCGGCGCCGCACTGATGGCACTCAGCCGTCACCTCCGCCCCCACTTTATGCAGGTACTCACCGAAGCATCCGTGCCCGGTGAGTACCTGCGTGAGGCGGTAGGAGAGCCTGCCATGCCCGCGGTCCAGCCAACCATCAAAGTTGGCCAGGACCGCGCCGACAGCGGGCTTGCGGGCGGCGGGGCTAGCTAAAAGCTGCCTCCGCCACTCCTCGCGTGCCCGCTGCCTGGACTGGCGCTTCCACACCTCGACCACTCGGTCCGGCGGGTCCTCCCCCGTCCGGCGGAACATCTGCCGACGCCGATATACTTCGGCGTCGGCAGCCGCCTGGAGATGAAAGGGGAGTATCCCCGCCAGGACCAGCGCCACCTCCGTGGATACGGTGCGATAGCCTCTGATCACCCTGATGGCTGCCCGCCGCTGTATACGGCTGAGGATTAACCGGCTACGCCGGCATGCCACCAGGGTGACCTGACCTGACCTGACCTGACCTGACCTGACCTGACCTGACCTAACCTGACCTGACCTGACCTGACCTTTTTTTTTTTTTTTTTTTTTTGTAACGGGGAGAAAATGCATTACGCACACCCGGCGGCGGTAGGGCAACCGCCGGGTAGTGTGGGACTCCCCGTGGGTGAGCAACCGCCCACCCGCGGGTGTACCCACTAAAAACTCCCCGGTAGCCTCCATCGGGTGATTCGGCGGCCGCGGGAACGCAGAAGCACACCACCGCGACCGCCGCACCCAGCGCCCCCCACAACAGGGGGCACATCGCGGAGGGGGCGTGTACTGCTGCCCCCTACCACCAGCATATCAGCGCCGGAGGGCCACGCTCCAGCGCTCTCAACCTCTGGGACCGATCGCGGAGACGGCGGCGCACCTACCGCCGGCCGTCTCGGTCCCCCGGCCCTGAGCTTAAAACGTAGCGGGTCACCGCGACAGTAACCCCGCTCAGGGCCGGTTGCCTCATCTTTGCCGCCGTAATTACGGCGGCTGGCGGGCTTGGCGAGGGGCTATGGGGGCCAGTGGCCCCGCTGCACCGTCCCCTCCAGGGAGGGGAGCGGCGCTGACGGCCACCGGCCGCCGCCTCCTATTTCGCCTCGCCCGTCGACGTTCTTGACGAGCGGGATCGGTACGCTCCCGCTCCCGCTCGTCTGCCTCCTTCAGCGAGATGACCTCCTCGCAGAAGGAGGCCACCGCATTCCACGACCTCCCGCTGCCAGCCAATGAAGCAACAACGGCCGGCAACGAGAGGTCCCACCCTATCTCCATTCGGAGTGCCCGCCTTTGTCGAGCAAAGGCCGGGCACTCCTCCAACGTGTGCGGCGCCGAATCAAACTCGGCGCCGCACTGATGGCACTCAGCCGTCACCTCCGCCCCCACTTTATGCAGGTACTCACCGAAGCATCCGTGCCCGGTGAGTACCTGCGTGAGGCGGTAGGAGAGCCTGCCATGCCCGCGGTCCAGCCAACCATCAAAGTTGGCCAGGACCGCGCCGACAGCGGGCTTGCGGGCGGCGGGGCTAGCTAAAAGCTGCCTCCGCCACTCCTCGCGTGCCCGCTGCCTGGACTGGCGCTTCCACACCTCGACCACTCGGTCCGGCGGGTCCTCCCCCGTCCGGCGGAACATCTGCCGACGCCGATATACTTCGGCGTCGGCAGCCGCCTGGAGATGAAAGGGGAGTATCCCCGCCAGGACCAGCGCCACCTCCGTGGATACGGTGCGATAGCCTCTGATCACCCTGATGGCTGCCCGCCGCTGTATACGGCTGAGGATTAACCGGCTACGCCGGCATGCCACCAGGGTGTCGGCCCATACGGCAGAGCCGTACAGGGCCATGGCCCGCACCACTCCCACGTAGAGGCGGCGCACCCTCTCTTCCGGTCCCCCGAGGTTGGGCATAAGGCGACCAAGCATGGTCGCCACACCCTCCACTCGGGGGGCCAAGCGGTCGAAGTGGCCTTCGAAGCGCCAGCGGCCGTCGATGTCCAGCCCGAGATACTTGAACCGGCTCTGGACATCGACCCAGGCTCCTCCTATTCGGATCCGCGTTGGGGGAGGCTTCCGCGTCAGAGGCAGTGTGTGAAACCAGACCGCCTCCGTCTTCTGCGGCGACACCTGCAACCCCAACTCCCGGATCCGGGCGACGACCGAGGCCGCCCCCATTTCTCCCAAACGGCTCGTCCTCGTCCACTCCCTGCCGCCGGCGATCACCAAAGTGTCGTCTGCGTAGCAGACGACGGCGACGCCATGCGGCAGGGGCCCGCGAAGCACTGTGTCGTACCCCAAGTTCCAGAGGGTTGGCCCCGACGGAGATCCCTGGGGAACGCCACAGTATACCTCTCTCCGAAGCATTCCGTACCGGCCAGGATACGTGATGCACCTGTCCTGCAGATAGTCTGCGAACACGGCTCGAAGGCGGGGGGGCACTCCGTGCTTATGGAGCGCCTCCCTCACCTTCCCCCAGGGCAGGGTGTTGAATGCATTGGCGATATCTATGGATATCGCCAACACCACCCCGCCCCGGTCCACCGCAGAGTCCGCGAGGGCCCTCACGTGCTCGATCGCGTCTAGCGTCGAGCGACCCTCGCGGAAGCCGAACTGCGTGTCGGCCAGGCCGTGTTCGCCACCGCCGGACAGGTGCCTGGAGAGGCGGGAAACGAGCACGCGCTCGAATAGTTTCCCCGCCTCATCCAGCAGACATATGGGCCGGTACGCGGAGGGAGACTCCGCGGGCTTACCCTTCTTCGGGACAAGGACGAGCCTCGCCTCCTTCCATGCTCGCGGCACTCGACCCCACATCAGGCAGCCGTCTAGCAGACGCCTGAAGCGGGGCCCGAGGACGCTCAGGGCCAAGACCCAGGCACGCCCGGGTATGCCGTCCGGGCCGGGGGCCGTATTTCGGGCACCCAGCCGTCGGACGGCAGCGGCGAGCTCCTCCTCCGTGACCCTGACATCGGCGGACCACAATAACGGGTCCGCCAGCTCGGCGGGTCGTCGCTCTTCCCGAACCACGGGAAAGAGCGTATCTACGACCCGCTGTAGCACGTCGGGGTCTAGACTCTCCGAGACCGGGGGCGCCGGTGGGCGCAGGCGCCCCATCACGATCCGATAGGGACGCCCCCACGGATCGCGGTTCAGAGAGTCCAGGAGCTCGTCCCAGGCTCTGGCCTTGGCCCTTTTGATGGCCGCTTGGAGGTCAACCGTAGCCTGGCGATGGGCCAAGTACAGCTCCTCCTCTCTCGCCGGGTCGCGACGTCGTCTCCTGCGTTGCCTCGTGTACCGGCGTCGGGCCGCCACGCTGATTGCACGCAGCGCGGCGATCTCGTCCGACCACCAGTACACGGGCCGTCGTGGAGGCCTACGGACTCGGGGCATAGCGGCGTCACAAACCGCCGTCATCGTGCCCCGGAACCACTCGGCCTCCGCATCGACGTCGTCGACCGGCCCGGGCGGAGTTTCCGCCCAGGACATGGCGAGAGCTGCGGCCATCAACGCATCCTCGTCGAGGCGGCCAAGCGCCCATCGGCGTGGTCGTTCACGCCCCGTCTGGCGGCGGGCGGGGTGGCCCTGCATCCGGGTGGCAGATACATCCATAAGGATGTGGAGGTGGTCGCTCAGCGTCTCCACCTCCTCCGCCACCCTCCACCCCGTCACGTATCTCGCGGCGGCGGGCAATGCCCAAGAGAGATCGATTATCGATTCTCCCTGACGCCGCGAGAACGTGGGGACAGACCCCCGATTTAGCAATCGGAGGTCTAGTCCCGCCGCCCACTCCAGCACAGTGTCGCCCCTCGCGTCGGTCCTGGGGCACCCCCAAGCCGTAGACTTGGAGTTGAAGTCCCCCAGGACCAGAGTTGGCCGGGTCCCACAGTGGAGCTGAACGCAGTTCCGGACCCGGTCCAACAACTCCTCGAAAGACGCGAGGGGTAGGCTGGGCGGGGCGTAAACGCCGACCACTGCCAGGCCGCCGCGGAGTGCCGCGACATATCCGCTCCCCCTAGCTAATACACTAAAGGGAGCGGCCCCACGGTTCATTATGGCCACGGAGCCTAGCACGTCCCCCGCCCAGTCCGGGCGATCGGGGACGCGGTAGGGCTCCGCGACCACGGCCAACCCCACCCGCAGCTCAGCCACTGTGTGGACGAGCAGGTCCTGGGCACGAGCTGCGTGGTTGAGGTTGCCCTGGAGGACCCGCACGGCAAGGGGGCACGGAGTAGCCATTTAGGCTGTTTCCATGGCCTCCCCGCCCGCGGGCCCATTCTCAGTCGCCCCAGCTGAGGGAGGCGCACGCAGCTGCTCCTGCGGCTCCTGCCTCAAACCTTCGGTGGCCGTAGACGCTCCCTGAGTCACGGGAACATCCCGAGAACCCACCTGTGCAGCTAGAGGCGGCAGACCCTTAGCTGCACTGGCAGCCTGCGCTGTCCGCTGCGCCCTCTTGCGCCTGGAAGGCGGAGGAGCACAGCCCTTCGCCCCCAAGCGGTGACCGGAGGGCCGCCCAAGGTCGGTGCAGACCGGGCACTTCGGGGGTGCCGTACACTCCCGTGCCTTGTGGTCTGCACCGCCGCAAGCGTAGCAGCGGCTCCCACGGTCACTCTCGCAGGTGCACCGCTGCCGGACGTGACCCGTCTCAAGGCAGCGGTAGCACCTGAGGGGGCGGGCCGCCAGAGATTCCACCCTGGCGGACACCCAGCCCACCTTTACCCTCCCGGCTGAGGCCAACTTGGCCGCAGCGGAGGCCGGCAGGCGGACCCAGGCACTACCGACGCCAGAGGCGTTCCGCCTAACCTCGCCGGCCTTAACCTCCGCAGCCGTACATCCGCCGGCAGCAGCTACTGCCTCCGCCACGGCCTCAGGGCTCGCCGCGTCGTCGAGGCCGTTGATGCGGATTTCCGCACACTTGGTCGGCCTGGCGACGCGGATGTCCGAGCCCCGGAACGCCTCTTCGAGGAGTGCCGCCAGCTTGTCCGCTTTGGCGGCACTTTCCGGGCCAGGGACCTCGATTATCGAGGCGCCCGTTTGTCCCCTTCGGTAGAGGATGTCGGTTATTCCGGCATCCTCTAGCCGTACAGCGGAGGTGGCCCGCCTCCACACGTCCACATAGGACGTGGAGCTCCCATCTGCCACGGTCAATGTGACAGCGGCACGCTTGGGAGCGCGAGGCGGGCGCGGCTTCGCCGCAGGTACACCCCTCTGGGCGTCGCCCTTTGGTGTCTGCGCTTGACCCTTAACAGGCGCCACCTTCTGCTGCCTGTTACCAGCAGCAGCAGGCGTGTTGCCCACAGGGGCCGTGGCGGTGGAGGAGGAGGCGGTATTTACCGCCGCACGCCGCTCCTTTCGCCCCACCACAGTGGCCCACGTCTCCGACGAAGCCGGGGCCGCTTTCTGCGCAGGCGGCAGTTGAAGGGCCAGGGGGGCAGCCGCTACTGCTGATCGCCCCTGGCTCGTTGCAGGTGGAGCCGGTGCCTTCCCCTGACGAAGCTGTCGCTGTGTCTGGGGGCAGGTCTGCTGCGCCTGCTGCGCCGCTGCCACCTCAGACGGCACCTTCGTCTTACGGCGATGTTTGCGCCCAGCCCTGTGGCGCTTCTTTGTATTTCCCTCTGACTCACCCGCAGCGGCGGGCGGCTGGGGAGCACTCTCCGTTCTCACAGCCGGAGCAGCGTGACAGTCCCGGACGACGCTGCTGCAGATTTTTGGCCGCCCCCCCTCCACGGGACAGCTCAGGCTGAGCCTTAATCGCGCCTCCACCTCGCCGCACACCCGGCGAACGAGGCCCTCGACATCGTCGAGCGTGAGACCTCGCACCGGGGTCGACGACGGTGGAGGAGGAGGAGGCTGCAGCTGGAGGCACTCCCTCGTATCTGCTACATTGACCGGTCGCGGCGATGGGCGTCGCCGCAATACCGGCGGCGATCTCGGTGCCGGCGATCGCATCGCCGAGGGTGGCTCCACGTCCAACTCCTCCTCCGTACGTGGAGTCGTGTGAGATGGGGGATGCGGCCCGGCGGATGGCAGAGATGTCTGTACGTGCGCACGCCCCGGAGAGCCAGCGGGTCGTCGGCGGCGGAGCAGGTCCTCTAGGTCGCTGACCCTGGACCTTAGCAACCCTACCGTTCGATCAAGGTCCTCCTCACGTGAGGAAGAAGTGGTCCGCTTACCCTGCTCCACGGCGGCGTGCTTTATGAAAAGCGCCGCCTCGCGGAGCAGTCGGACATATGTCCCCTTTAAATTATTTGAGCTGGACGCCACCTTCTCGATTATCCCGACGTGGTCAAAAATGACCGCGCCGAGGTCAGGCGTCGGAGCATATCTCATTTGCTCCGCCAACTCCTCCTCTCTCGGGAGAGGCTTACACTTGCGGGAGACGGGTGGTGCCCTGATGGATGTGTCCATCACCATCCGCTCCCGCTCCAGGTCTTTCTCCTGGAGAGCTGCCTCGACGGCCTTCCGCTTGGCCTCTGCCAGGCCTACAGAATCCCCCGTCGTCAGTGGCCGGCCGCGCTTCCTCCCCGCCTTACCCTTTGTGGCGGTATAGGTCGAGCGGGTCGATCGTACAGATCGCGACGAGGCGACAGATCCGTCGCTCTCGTCCCCGCTGACCGGGAGCGAGGCACATTGCCTGACCACCCTCCGACGTGGTGTGTTGGCGGCCAGTTGTACGCGTTCAACGCGCACAACGGCTAGTTTGGATGGCGCCGCCGCGCTGCCGGCACACAGGCCAGATGGCCCGGGGGCAGCGTCCGACGCATCTAACATCTCCACACTGCTGTGTGTGGAGAAAGGTGGAGATGCCTCCACCTGTTCGGCGCATGGGGAGCTCCCCTTGTCGCCTTCCTCCTCTGACATAATCCTCCGCGTTGTTCTTGTTGAATGTGCCATATTATATTGTTGTTATTCTTCGCCTTCGCCCATCATGGGACCCCCACCGCGGTGGGGGTACTTCCAGCGGTAATGAAAACCCTAGTTAAGTGAACCGAAGGCCGAGAAGCGGCCGTGTCAGGCGGTCACACCCTATCGATCCCTAATGACTCTACGAAAAAAAAATATTACGGGATAGGCCCGCGCCATAGTTGATGCAAAAGGTTTAACGTCACCCCTATCGTGTGTGCGACGCCGGACCCGAACCGACGCCTAACACACACCTCAGGCTAGACGGTGTGATGGTTTACCCCCCACCACTCAGGGTATGCAGGGAGACTGACCAGGTCGCCCCGCCATACCTGCGCCCAGAACCAAGACTTCAACCCTGTCATAGGCTCCAGTCAGCAATGCATCGAGCGGTCCTTCCCACGTTGAACATGTGGTTTCACGGGAACTTTGCCGACAAGCGGACTTACATTCTCCCTTATTACTCCCACAGAGGTCAGGTACTTGACATCGATGCACGCTCCGGTTGGGGGGCAACTATGCCCCCCGTGGTTAGTCTGACAGGAATATCCATCAAGGACTGGCCGCAGCTGACTCACACACACACACACACACACATTCATCCCGGGTCCACTCTTAGTACGGCCCTCACTCTTCTGCCTTCCCGGCATGCTAGTAGCTGCCAGGTTCAAAGAACCCGCCGGTATAGCCAGAAGAGATCATCGGAACCAAGCCCCCTCACCACGACAAGGTGGTGGACCATCGAGGGGGTGACCTGACCTGACCTGACCTGACCTGACCTGACCTGACCTAACCTGACCTGACCTGACCTGACCTGACCTGTATTACGCGTATTTCGAACGGGAAATACGCTTTTCCGACGTTTCCCGTCGGAAAACCTCACAATAGTGCTTTCTAAAGGTGCGGAACGTCGATTTCGAGTGTGGAACGGTCATGCGATCGAGAAGTTCGCTTTTCCATCGCTCCTGTTCCTCGCACGAGGTATTCGAAACGCTGGGGATATTGATATGACCCTATTCTAAGCGAAGAAAATTCGCACTCCCGGTTGCAGGAATCGCAAAATCACCGACTTTACTGCACGCAGATCGACCGTGCGTGATCGTAAACGCTTGAATTGAGTCGGAAAGCGTTCCGCGCGTACAGAACGTGAATTGCGGGTGTATTACGCGTATTTCGAACGGGAAATACGCTTTTCCGACGTTTCCCGTCGGAAAACCTCACAATAGTGCTTTCTAAAGGTGCGGAACGTCGATTTCGAGTGTGGAACGGTCATGCGATCGAGAAGTTCGCTTTTCCATCGCTCCTGTTCCTCGCACGAGGTATTCGAAACGCTGGGGATATTGATATGACCCTATTCTAAGCGAAGAAAATTCGCACTCCCAGTTGCAGGAATCGCAAAATCACCGACTTTACTGCACGCAGATCGACCGTGCGTGATCGTAAACGCTTGAATTGAGTCGGAAAGCGTTCCGCGCGTACAGAACGTGAATTGCGGGTGTATTACGCGTATTTCGAACGGGAAATACGCTTTTCCGACGTTCCCCGTCGGAAAACCTCGCAATAGTGCTTTCTAAAGGTGCGGAACGTCGATTTCGAGTGTGGAACGGTCATGCGATCGAGAAGTTCGCTTTTCCATCGCTCCTGTTCCTCGCACGAGGTATTCGAAACGCTGGGGATATTGATATGACCCTATTCTAAGCGAAGAAAATTCGCACTCCCGGTTGCAGGAATCGCAAAATCACCGACTTTACTGCACGCAGATCGACCGTGCTTGATCGTAAACGCTTGAATTGAGTCGGAAAGCGTTCCGCGCGTACAGAACGTGAATTGCGGGTGTATTACGCGTATTTCGAACGGGAAATACGCTTTTCCGACGTTTCCCGTCGGAAAACCTCACAATAGTGCTTTCTAAAGGTGCGGAACGTCGATTTCGAGTGTGGAACGGTCATGCGATCGAGAAGTTCGCTTTTCCATCGCTCCTGTTCCTCGCACGAGGTATTCGAAACGCTGGGGATATTGATATGACCCTATTCTAAGCGAAGAAAATTCGCACTCCCGGTTGCAGGAATCGCAAAATCACCGACTTTACTGCACGCAGATCGACCGTGCGTGATCGTAAACGCTTGAATTGAGTCGGAAAGCGTTCCGCGCGTACAGAACGTGAATTGCGGGTGTATTACGCGTATTTCGAACGGGAAATACGCTTTTCCGACGTTCCCCGTCGGAAAACCTCACAATAGTGCTTTCTAAAGGTGCGGAACGTCGATTTCGAGTGCGGAACGGTCATGCGATCGAGAAGTTCGCTTTTCCATCGCTCCTGTTCCTCGCACGAGGTATTCGAAACGCTGGGGATATTGATATGACCCTATTCTAAGCGAAGAAAATTCGCACTCCCGGTTGCAGGAATCGCAAAATCACCGACTTTACTGCACGCAGATCGACCGTGCGTGATCGTAAACGCTTGAATTGAGTCGGAAAGCGTTCCGCGCGTACAGAACGTGAATTGCGGGTGTATTACGCGTATTTCGAACGGGAAATACGCTTTTCCGACGTTCCCCGTCGGAAAACCTCACAATAGCGCTTTCTAAAGGTGCGGAACGGTCATGCGATCGAGAAGTTCGCTTTTCCATCGCTCCTGTTCCTCGCACGAGGTATTCGAAACGCTGGGGATATTGATAAGACCATATTCTAAGCGAAGAAAATTCGCACTCCCGGTTGCAGGAATCGCAAAATCACCGACTTTACTGCACGCAGATCGACCGTGCGTGATCGTAAACGCTTGAATTGAGTCGGAAAGCGTTCCGCGCGTACAGAACGTGAATTGCAGGTGTATGACGCGTATTTCGAACGGGAAATACGCTTTTCCGACGTTTCCCGTCGGAAAACCTCACAATAGTGCTTTCTAAAGGTGCGGAACGTCGATTTCGAGTGTGGAACGGTCATGCGATCGAGAAGTTCGCTTTTCCATCGCTCCTGTTCCTCGCACGAGGTATTCGAAACGCTGGGGATATTGATATGACCCTATTCTAAGCGAAGAAAATTCGCACTCCCGGTTGCAGGAATCGCAAAATCACCGACTTTACTGCACGCAGATCGACCGTGCGTGATCGTAAACGCTTGAATTGAGTCGGAAAGCGTTCCGCGCGTACAGAACGTGAATTGCGGGTGTATTACGCGTATTTCGAACGGGAAATACGCTTTTCCGACGTTTCCCGTCGGAAAACCTCACAATAGTGCTTTCTAAAGGTGCGGAACGTCGATTTCGAGTGTGGAACGGTCATGCGATCGAGAAGTTCGCTTTTCCATCGCTCCTGTTCCTCGCACGAGGTATTCGAAACGCTGGGGATATTGATATGACCCTATTCTAAGCGAAGAAAATTCGCACTCCCGGTTGCAGGAATCGCAAAATCACCGACTTTACTGCACGCAGATCGACCGCGCGTGATCGTAAACGCTTGAATTGAGTCGGAAAGCGTTCCGCGCGTACAGAACGTGAATTGCGGGTGTATTACGCGTATTTCGAACGGGAAATACGCTTTTCCGACGTTTCCCGTCGGAAAACCTCACAATAGTGCTTTCTAAAGGTGCGGAACGTCGATTTCGAGTGTGGAACGGTCATGCGATCGAGAAGTTCGCTTTTCCATCGCTCCTGTTCCTCGCACGAGGTATTCGAAACGCTGGGGATATTGATATGACCCTATTCTAAGCGAAGAAAATTCGCACTCCCGGTTGCAGGAATCGCAAAATCACCGACTTTACTGCACGCAGATCGACCGTGCGTGATCGTAAACGCTTGAATTGAGTCGGAAAGCGTTCCGCGCGTACAGAACGTGAATTGCGGGTGTATTACGCGTATTTCGAACGGGAAATACGCTTTTCCGACGTTCCCCGTCGGAAAACCTCACAATAGTGCTTTCTAAAGGTGCGGAACGTCGATTTCGAGTGCGGAACGGTCATGCGATCGAGAAGTTCGCTTTTCCATCGCTCCTGTTCCTCGCACGAGGTATTCGAAACGCTGGGGATATTGATATGACCCTATTCTAAGCGAAGAAAATTCGCACTCCCGGTTGCAGGAATCGCAAAATCACCGACTTTACTGCACGCAGATCGACCGTGCGTGATCGTAAACGCTTGAATTGAGTCGGAAAGCGTTCCGCGCGTACAGAACGTGAATTGCGGGTGTATTACGCGTATTTCGAACGGGAAATACGCTTTTCCGACGTTTCCCGTCGGAAAACCTCACAATAGTGCTTTCTAAAGGTGCGGAACGTCGATTTCGAGTGTGGAACGGTCATGCGATCGAGAAGTTCGCTTTTCCATCGCTCTTATTCCTCGCACGAGGTATTCGAAACGCTGGGGATATTGATATGACCCTATTCTAAGCGAAGAAAATTCGCACTCCCGGTTGCAGGAATCGCAAAATCACCGACTTTACTGCACGCAGATCGACCGTGCGTGATCGTAAACGCTTGAATTGAGTCGGAAAGCGTTCCGCGCGTACAGAACGTGAATTGCGGGTGTATTACGCGTATTTCGAACGGGAAATACGCTTTTCCGACGTTTCCCGTCGGAAAACCTCACAATAGTGCTTTCTAAAGGTGCGGAACGTCGATTTCGAGTGTGGAACGGTCATGCGATCGAGAAGTTCGCTTTTCCATCGCTCCTGTTCCTCGCACGAGGTATTCGAAACGCTGGGGATATTGATATGACCCTATTCTAAGCGAAGAAAATTCGCACTCCCGGTTGCAGGAATCGCAAAATCACCGACTTTACTGCACGCAGATCGACCGTGCGTGATCGTAAACGCTTGAATTGAGTCGGAAAGCGTTCCGCGCGTACAGAACGTGAATTGCGGGTGTATTACGCGTATTTCGAACGGGAAATACGCTTTTCCGACGTTTCCCGTCGGAAAACCTCACAATAGTGCTTTCTAAAGGTGCGGAACGTCGATTTCGAGTGCGGAACGGTCATGCGATCGAGAAGTTCGCTTTTCCATCGCTCCTGTTCCTCGCACGAGGTATTCGAAACGCTGGGGATATTGATATGACCCTATTCTAAGCGAAGAAAATTCGCACTTCCGGTTGCAGGAATCGCAAAATCACCGACTTTACTGCACGCAGATCGACCGTGCGTGATCGTAAACGCTTGAATTGAGTCGGAAAGCGTTCCGCGCGTACAGAACGTGAATTGCGGGTGTATTACGCGTATTTCGAACGGGAAATACGCTTTTCCGACGTTCCCCGTCGGAAAACCTCACAATAGTGCTTTCTAAAGGTGCGGAACGTCGATTTCGAGTGTGGAACGGTCATGCGATCGAGAAGTTCGCTTTTCCATCGCTCCTGTTCCTCGCACGAGGTATTCGAAACGCTGGGGATATTGATATGACCCTATTCTAAGCGAAGAAAATTCGCACTCCCGGTTGCAGGAATCGCAAAATCACCGACTTTACTGCACGCAGATCGACCGTGCGTGATCGTAAACGCTTGAATTGAGTCGGAAAGCGTTCCGCGCGTACAGAACGTGAATTGCGGGTGTATTACGCGTATTTCGAACGGGAAATACGCTTTTCCGACGTTTCCCGTCGGAAAACCTCACAATAGTGCTTTCTAAAGGTGCGGAACGTCGATTTCGAGTGTGGAACGGTCATGCGATCGAGAAGTTCGCTTTTCCATCGCTCCTGTTCCTCGCACGAGGTATTCGAAACGCTGGGGATATTGATATGACCCTATTCTAAGCGAAGAAAATTCGCACTCCCGGTTGCAGGAATCGCAAAATCACCGACTTTACTGCACGCAGATCGACCGTGCGTGATCGTAAACGCTTGAATTGAGTCGGAAAGCGTTCCGCGCGTACAGAACGTGAATTGCGGGTGTATTACGCGTATTTCGAACGGGAAATACGCTTTTCCGACGTTCCCCGTCGGAAAACCTCACAATAGCGCTTTCTAAAGGTGCGGAACGGTCATGCGATCGAGAAGTTCGCTTTTCCATCGCTCCTGTTCCTCGCACGAGGTATTCGAAACGCTGGGGATATTGATATGACCCTATTCTAAGCGAAGAAAATTCGCACTCCCGGTTGCAGGAATCGCAAAATCACCGACTTTACTGCACGCAGATCGACCGTGCGTGATCGTAAACGCTTGAATTGAGTCGGAAAGCGTTCCGCGCGTACAGAACGTGAATTGCGGGTGTATTACGCGTATTTCGAACGGGAAATACGCTTTTCCGACGTTTCCCGTCGGAAAACCTCACAATAGTGCTTTCTAAAGGTGCGGAACGTCGATTTCGAGTGTGGAACGGTCATGCGATCGAGAAGTTCGCTTTTCCATCGCTCCTGTTCCTCGCACGAGGTATTCGAAACGCTGGGGATATTGATATGACCCTATTCTAAGCGAAGAAAATTCGCACTCCCGGTTGCAGGAATCGCAAAATCACCGACTTTACTGCACGCAGATCGACCGTGCGTGATCGTAAACGCTTGAATTGAGTCGGAAAGCGTTCCGCGCGTACAGAACGTGAATTGCGGGTGTATTACGCGTATTTCGAACGGGAAATACGCTTTTCCGACGTTCCCCGTCGGAAAACCTCACAATAGTGCTTTCTAAAGGTGCGGAACGTCGATTTCGAGTGCGGAACGGTCATGCGATCGAGAAGTTCGCTTTTCCATCGCTCCTGTTCCTCGCACGAGGTATTCGAAACGCTGGGGATATTGATATGACCCTATTCTAAGCGAAGAAAATTCGCACTCCCGGTTGCAGGAATCGCAAAATCACCGACTTTACTGCACGCAGATCGACCGTGCGTGATCGTAAACGCTTGAATTGAGTCGGAAAGCGTTCCGCGCGTATAGAACGTGAATTGCGGGTGTATTACGCGTATTTCGAACGGGAAATACGCTTTTCCGACGTTTCCCGTCGGAAAACCTCACAATAGTGCTTTCTAAAGGTGCGGAACGTCGATTTCGAGTGTGGAACGGTCATGCGATCGAGAAGTTCGCTTTTCCATCGCTCCTGTTCCTCGCACGAGGTATTCGAAACGCTGGGGATATTGATATGACCCTATTCTAAGCGAAGAAAATTCGCACTCCCGGTTGCAGGAATCGCAAAATCACCGACTTTACTGCACGCAGATCGACCGTGCGTGATCGTAAACGCTTGAATTGAGTCGGAAAGCGTTCCGCGCGTACAGAACGTGAATTGCGGGTGTATTACGCGTATTTCGAACGGGAAATACGCTTTTCCGACGTTTCCCGTCGGAAAACCTCACAATAGTGCTTTCTAAAGGTGCGGAACGTCGATTTCGAGTGTGGAACGGTCATGCGATCGAGAAGTTCGCTTTTCCATCGCTCCTGTTCCTCGCACGAGGTATTCGAAACGCTGGGGATATTGATATGACCCTATTCTAAGCGAAGAAAATTCGCACTCCCGGTTGCAGGAATCGCAAAATCACCGACTTTACTGCACGCAGATCGACCGTGCGTGATCGTAAACGCTTGAATTGAGTCGGAAAGCGTTCCGCGCGTACAGAACGTGAATTGCGGGTGTATTACGCGTATTTCGAACGGGAAATACGCTTTTCCGACGTTCCCCGTCGGAAAACCTCACAATAGTGCTTTCTAAAGGTGCGGAACGTCGATTTCGAGTGCGGAACGGTCATGCGATCGAGAAGTTCGCTTTTCCATCGCTCCTGTTCCTCGCACGAGGTATTCGAAACGCTGGGGATATTGATATGACCCTATTCTAAGCGAAGAAAATTCGCACTCCCGGTTGCAGGAATCGCAAAATCACCGACTTTACTGCACGCAGATCGACCGTGCGTGATCGTAAACGCTTGAATTGAGTCGGAAAGCGTTCCGCGCGTACAGAACGTGAATTGCGGGTGTATTACGCGTATTTCGAACGGGAAATACGCTTTTCCGACGTTTCCCGTCGGAAAACCTCACAATAGTGCTTTCTAAAGGTGCGGAACGTCGATTTCGAGTGTGGAACGGTCATGCGATCGAGAAGTTCGCTTTTCCATCGCTCCTGTTCCTCGCACGAGGTATTCGAAACGCTGGGGATATTGATATGACCCTATTCTAAGCGAAGAAAATTCGCACTCCCGGTTGCAGGAATCGCAAAATCACCGACTTTACTGCACGCAGATCGACCGTGCGTGATCGTAAACGCTTGAATTGAGTCGGAAAGCGTTCCGCGCGTACAGAACGTGAATTGCGGGTGTATTACGCGTATTTCGAACGGGAAATACGCTTTTCCGACGTTCCCCGTCGGAAAACCTCACAATAGTGCTTTCTAAAGGTGCGGAACGTCGATTTCGAGTGCGGAACGGTCATGCGATCGAGAAGTTCGCTTTTCCATCGCTCCTGTTCCTCGTACGAGGTATTCGAAACGCTGGGGATATTGATATGACCCTATTCTAAGCGAAGAAAATTCGCACTCCCGGTTGCAGGAATCGCAAAATCACCGACTTTACTGCACGCAGATCGACCGTGCGTGATCGTAAACGCTTGAATTGAGTCGGAAAGCGTTCCGCGCGTACAGAACGTGAATTGCGGGTGTATTACGCGTATTTCGAACGGGAAATACGCTTTTCCGACGTTTCCCGTCGGAAAACCTCACAATAGTGCTTTCTAAAGGTGCGGAACGTCGATTTCGAGTGTGGAACGGTCATGCGATCGAGAAGTTCGCTTTTCCATCGCTCCTGTTCCTCGCACGAGGTATTCGAAACGCTGGGGATATTGATATGACCCTATTCTAAGCGAAGAAAATTCGCACTCCCGGTTGCAGGAATCGCAAAATCACCGACTTTACTGCACGCAGATCGACCGTGCGTGATCGTAAACGCTTGAATTGAGTCGGAAAGCGTTCCGCGCGTACAGAACGTGAATTGCGGGTGTATTACGCGTATTTCGAACGGGAAATACGCTTTTCCGACGTTCCCCGTCGGAAAACCTCACAATAGTGCTTTCTAAAGGTGCGGAACGTCGATTTCGAGTGCGGAACGGTCATGCGATCGAGAAGTTCGCTTTTCCATCGCTCCTGTTCCTCGCACGAGGTATTCGAAACGCTGGGGATATTGATATGACCCTATTCTAAGCGAAGAAAATTCGCACTCCCGGTTGCAGGAATCGCAAAATCACCGACTTTACTGCACGCAGATCGACCGTGCGTGATCGTAAACGCTTGAATTGAGTCGGAAAGCGTTCCGCGCGTACAGAACGTGAATTGCGGGTGTATTACGCGTATTTCGAACGGGAAATACGCTTTTCCGAAGTTCCCCGTCGGAAAACCTCACAATAGTGCTTTCTAAAGGTGCGGAACGTCGATTTCGAGTGCGGAACGGTCATGCGATCGAGAAGTTCGCTTTTCCATCGCTCCTGTTCCTCGCACGAGGTATTCGAAACGCTGGGGATATTGATATGACCCTATTCTAAGCGAAGAAAATTCGCACTCCCGGTTGCAGGAATCGCAAAATCACCGACTTTACTGCACGCAGATCGACCGTGCGTGATCGTAAACGCTTGAATTGAGTCGGAAAGCGTTCCGCGCGTACAGAACGTGAATTGCGGGTGTATTACGCGTATTTCGAACGGGAAATACGCTTTTCCGACGTTTCCCGTCGGAAAACCTCACAATAGTGCTTTCTAAAGGTGCGGAACGTCGATTTCGAGTGCGGAACGGTCATGCGATCGAGAAGTTCGCTTTTCCATCGCTTCTGTTCCTCGCACGAGGTATTCGAAACGCTGGGGATATTGATATGACCCTATTCTAAGCGAAGAAAATTCGCACTCCCGGTTGCAGGAATCGCAAAATCACCGACTTTACTGCACGCAGATCGACCGTGCGTGATCGTAAACGCTTGAATTGAGTCGGAAAGCGTTCCGCGCGTACAGAACGTGAATTGCGGGTGTATTACGCGTATTTCGAACGGGAAATACGCTTTTCCGACGTTTCCCGTCGGAAAACCTCACAATAGTGCTTTCTAAAGGTGCGGAACGTCGATTTCGAGTGTGGAACGGTCATGCGATCGAGAAGTTCGCTTTTCCATCGCTCCTGTTCCTCGCACGAGGTATTCGAAACGCTGGGGATATTGATATGACCCTATTCTAAGCGAAGAAAATTCGCACTCCCGGTTGCAGGAATCGCAAAATCACCGACTTTACTGCACGCAGATCGACCGTGCGTGATCGTAAACGCTTGAATTGAGTCGGAAAGCGTTCCGCGCGTACAGAACGTGAATTGCGGGTGTATTACGCGTATTTCGAACGGGAAATACGCTTTTCCGACGTTCCCCGTCGGAAAACCTCACAATAGTGCTTTCTAAAGGTGCGGAACGTCGATTTCGAGTGCGGAACGGTCATGCGATCGAGAAGTTCGCTTTTCCATCGCTCCTGTTCCTCGCACGAGGTATTCGAAACGCTGGGGATATTGATATGACCCTATTCTAAGCGAAGAAAATTCGCACTCCCGGTTGCAGGAATCGCAAAATCACCGACTTTACTGCACGCAGATCGACCGTGCGTGATCGTAAACGCTTGAATTGAGTCGGAAAGCGTTCCGCGCGTACAGAACGTGAATTGCGGGTGTATTACGCGTATTTCGAACGGGAAATACGCTTTTCCGACGTTCCCCGTCGGAAAACCTCACAATAGTGCTTTCTAAAGGTGCGGAACGTCGATTTCGAGTGCGGAACGGTCATGCGATCGAGAAGTTCGCTTTTCCATCGCTCCTGTTCCTCGCACGAGGTATTCGAAACGCTGGGGATATTGATATGACCCTATTCTAAGCGAAGAAAATTCGCACTCCCGGTTGCAGGAATCGCAAAATCACCGACTTTACTGCACGCAGATCGACCGTGCGTGATCGTAAACGCTTGAATTGAGTCGGAAAGCGTTCCGCGCGTACAGAACGTGAATTGCGGGTGTATTACGCGTATTTCGAACGGGAAATACGCTTTTCCGACGTTTCCCGTCGGAAAACCTCACAATAGTGCTTTCTAAACGTGCGGAACGTCGATTTCGAGTGTGGAACGGTCATGCGATCGAGAAGTTCGCTTTTCCATCGCTCCTGTTCCTCGCACGAGGTATTCGAAACGCTGGGGATATTGATATGACCCTATTCTAAGCGAAGAAAATTCGCACTCCCGGGTTGCAGGAATCGCAAAATCACCGACTTTACTGCACGCAGATCGACCGTGCGTGATCGTAAACGCTTGAATTGAGTCGGAAAGCGTTCCGCGCGTACAGAACGTGAATTGCGGGTGTATTACGCGTATTTCGAACGGGAAATACGCTTTTCCGACGTTTCCCGTCGGAAAACCTCACAATAGTGCTTTCTAAAGGTGCGGAACGTCGATTTCGAGTGTGGAACGGTCATGCGATCGAGAAGTTCGCTTTTCCATCGCTCCTGTTCCTCGCACGAGGTATTCGAAACGCTGGGGATATTGATATGACCCTATTCTAAGCGAAGAAAATTCGCACTCCCGGTTGCAGGAATCGCAAAATCACCGACTTTACTGCACGCAGATCGACCGTGCGTGATCGTAAACGCTTGAATTGAGTCGGAAAGCGTTCCGCGCGTACAGAACGTGAATTGCGGGTGTATTACGCGTATTTCGAACGGGAAATACGCTTTTCCGACGTTTCCCGTCGGAAAACCTCACAATAGTGCTTTCTAAAGGTGCGGAACGTCGATTTCGAGTGTGGAACGGTCATGCGATCGAGAAGTTCGCTTTTCCATCGCTCCTGTTCCTCGCACGAGGTATTCGAAACGCTGGGGATATTGATATGACCCTATTCTAAGCGAAGAAAATTCGCACTCCCGGTTGCAGGAATCGCAAAATCACCGACTTTACTGCACGCAGATCGACCGTGCGTGATCGTAAACGCTTGAATTGAGTCGGAAAGCGTTCCGCGCGTACAGAACGTGAATTGCGGGTGTATTACGCGTATTTCGAACGGGAAATACGCTTTTCCGACGTTCCCCGTCGGAAAACCTCACAATAGTGCTTTCTAAAGGTGCGGAACGTCGATTTCGAGTGCGGAACGGTCATGCGATCGAGAAGTTCGCTTTTCCATCGCTCCTGTTCCTCGCACGAGGTATTCGAAACGCTGGGGATATTGATATGACCCTATTCTAAGCGAAGAAAATTCGCACTCCCGGTTGCAGGAATCGCAAAATCACCGACTTTACTGCACGCAGATCGACCGTGCGTGATCGTAAACGCTTGAATTGAGTCGGAAAGCGTTCCGCGCGTACAGAACGTGAATTGCGGGTGTATTACGCGTATTTCGAACGGGAAATACGCTTTTCCGACGTTTCCCGTCGGAAAACCTCACAATAGTGCTTTCTAAAGGTGCGGAACGTCGATTTCGAGTGTGGAACGGTCATGCGATCGAGAAGTTCGCTTTTCATCGCTCCTGTTCCTCGCACGAGGTATTCGAAACGCTGGGGATATTGATATGACCCTATTCTAAGCGAAGAAAATTCGCACTCCCGGTTGCAGGAATCGCAAAATCACCGACTTTACTGCACGCAGATCGACCGTGCGTGATCGTAAACGCTTGAATTGAGTCGGAAAGCGTTCCGCGCGTACAGAACGTGAATTGCGGGTGTATTACGCGTATTTCGAACGGGAAATACGCTTTTCCGACGTTCCCCGTCGGAAAACCTCACAATAGTGCTTTCTAAAGGTGCGGAACGTCGATTTCGAGTGCGGAACGGTCATGCGATCGAGAAGTTCGCTTTTCCATCGCACCTGTTCCTCGCACGAGGTATTCGAAACGCTGGGGATATTGATATGACCCTATTCTAAGCGAAGAAAATTCGCACTCCCGGTTGCAGGAATCGCAAAATCACCGACTTTACTGCACGCAGATCGACCGTGCGTGATCGTAAACGCTTGAATTGAGTCGGAAAGCGTTCCGCGCGTACAGAACGTGAATTGCGGGTGTATTACGCGTATTTCGAACGGGAAATACGCTTTTCCGACGTTTCCCGTCGGAAAACCTCACAATAGTGCTTTCTAAAGGTGCGGAACGTCGATTTCGAGTGCGGAACGGTCATGCGATCGAGAAGTTCGCTTTTCCATCGCTCCTGTTCCTCGCACGAGGTATTCGAAACGCTGGGGATATTGATATGACCCTATTCTAAGCGAAGAAAATTCGCACTCCCGGTTGCAGAAATCGCAAAATCACCGACTTTACTGCACGCAGATCGACCGTGCGTGATCGTAAACGCTTGAATTGAGTCGGAAAGCGTTCCGCGCGTACAGAACGTGAATTGCGGGTGTATTACGCGTATTTCGAACGGGAAATACGCTTTTCCGACGTTTCCCGTCGGAAAACCTCACAATAGTGCTTTCTAAAGGTGCGGAACGTCGATTTCGAGTGCGGAACGGTCATGCGATCGAGAAGTTCGCTTTTCCATCGCTCCTGTTCCTCGCACGAGGTATTCGAAACGCTGGGGATATTGATATGACCCTTTCTAAGCGAAGAAAATTCGCACTCCCGGTTGCAGGAATCGCAAAATCACCGACTTTACTGCACGCAGATCGACCGTGCGTGATCGTAAACGCTTGAATTGAGTCGGAAAGCGTTCCGCGCGTACAGAACGTGAATTGCGGGTGTATTACGCGTATTTCGAACGGGAAATACGCTTTTCCGACGTTCCCCGTCGGAAAACCTCACAATAGTGCTTTCTAAAGGTGCGGAACGTCGATTTCGAGTGCGGAACGGTCATGCGATCGAGAAGTTCGCTTTTCCATCGCTCCTGTTCCTCGCACGAGGTATTCGAAACGCTGGGGATATTGATATGACCCTATTCTAAGCGAAGAAAATTCGCACTCCCGGTTGCAGGAATCGCAAAATCACCGACTTTACTGCACGCAGATCGACCGTGCGTGATCGTAAACGCTTGAATTGAGTCGGAAAGCGTTCCGCGCGTACAGAACGTGAATTGCGGGTGTATTACGCGTATTTCGAACGGGAAATACGCTTTTCCGACGTTTCCCCGTCGGAAAACCTCACAATAGTGCTTTCTAAAGGTGCGGAACGTCGATTTCGAGTGTGGAACGGTCATGCGATCGAGAAGTTCGCTTTTCCATCGCTCCTGTTCCTCGCACGAGGTATTCGAAACGCTGGGGATATTGATATGACCCTATTCTAAGCGAAGAAAATTCGCACTCCCGGTTGCAGGAATCGCAAAAATCACCGACTTTACTGCACGCAGATCGACCGTGCGTGATCGTAAACGCTTGAATTGAGTCGGAAAGCGTTCCGCGCGTACAGAACGTGAATTGCGGGTGTATTACGCGTATTTCGAACGGGAAATACGCTTTTCCGACGTTCCCCGTCGGGAAAACCTCACAATAGTGCTTTCTAAAGGTGCGGAACGTCGATTTCGAGTGCGGAACGGTCATGCGATCGAGAAGTTCGCTTTTCCATCGCTCCTGTTCCTCGCACGAGGTATTCGAAACGCTGGGGATATTGATATGACCCTATTCTAAGCGAAGAAAATTCGCACTCCCGGTTGCAGGAATCGCAAAATCACCGACTTTACTGCACGCAGATCGACCGTGCGTGATCGTAAACGCTTGAATTGAGTCGGAAAGCGTTCCGCGCGTACAGAACGTGAATTGCGGGTGTATTACGCGTATTTCGAACGGGAAATACGCTTTTCCGACGTTTCCCGTCGGAAAACCTCACAATAGTGCTTTCTAAAGGTGCGGAACGTCGATTTCGAGTGTGGAACGGTCATGCGATCGAGAAGTTCGCTTTTCCATCGCTCCTGTTCCTCGCACGAGGTATTCGAAACGCTGGGGATATTGATATGACCCTATTCTAAGCGAAGAAAATTCGCACTCCCGGTTGCAGGAATCGCAAAATCACCGACTTTACTGCACGCAGATCGACCGTGCGTGATCGTAAACGCTTGAATTGAGTCGGAAAGCGTTCCGCGCGTACAGAACGTGAATTGCGGGTGTATTACGCGTATTTCGAACGGGAAATACGCTTTTCCGACGTTCCCCGTCGGAAAACCTCACAATAGTGCTTTCTAAAGGTGCGGAACGTCGATTTCGAGTGCGGAACGGTTATGCGATCGAGAAGTTCGCTTTTCCATCGCTCCTGTTCCTCGCACGAGGTATTCGAAACGCTGGGGATATTGATATGACCCTATTCTAAGCGAAGAAAATTCGCACTCCCGGTTGCAGGAATCGCAAAATCACCGACTTTACTTCACGCAGATCGACCGTGCGTGATCGTAAACGCTTGAATTGAGTCGGAAAGCGTTCCGCGCGTACAGAACGTGAATTGCGGGTGTATTACGCGTATTTCGAACGGGAAATACGCTTTTCCGACGTTTCCCCGTCGGAAAACCTCACAATAGTGCTTTCTAAAGGTGCGGAACGTCGATTTCGAGTGCGGAACGGTCATGCGATCGAGAAGTTCGCTTTTCCATCGCTCCTGTTCCTCGCACGAGGTATTCGAAACGCTGGGGATATTGATATGACCCTATTCTAAGCGAAGAAAATTCGCACTCCCGGTTGCAGGAATCGCAAAATCACCGACTTTACTGCACGCAGATCGACCGTGCGTGATCGTAAACGCTTGAATTGAGTCGGAAAGCGTTCCGCGCGTACAGAACGTGAATTGCGGGTGTATTACGCGTATTTCGAACGGGAAATACGCTTTTCCGACGTTCCCCGTCGGAAAACCTCACAATAGTGCTTTCTAAAGGTGCGGAACGTCGATTTCGAGTGCGGAACGGTCATGCGATCGAGAAGTTCGCTTTTCCATCGCTCCTGTTCCTCGCACGAGGTATTCGAAACGCTGGGGATATTGATATGACCCTATTCTAAGCGAAGAAAATTCGCACTCCCGGTTGCAGGAATCGCAAAATCACCGACTTTACTGCACGCAGATCGACCGTGCGTGATCGTAAACGCTTGAATTGAGTCGGAAAGCGTTCCGCGCGTACAGAACGTGAATTGCGGGTGTATTACGCGTATTTCGAACGGGAAATACGCTTTTCCGACGTTTCCCGTCGGAAAACCTCACAATAGTGCTTTCTAAAGGTGCGGAACGTCGATTTCGAGTGTGGAACGGTCATGCGATCGAGAAGTTCGGTTTTCCATCGCTCCTGTTCCTCGCACGAGGTATTCGAAACGCTGGGGATATTGATATGACCCTATTCTAAGCGAAGAAAATTCGCACTCCCGGTTGCAGGAATCGCAAAATCACCGACTTTACTGCACGCAGATCGACCGTGCGTGATCGTAAACGCTTGAATTGAGTCGGAAAGCGTTCCGCGCGTACAGAACGTGAATTGCGGGTGTATTACGCGTATTTCGAACGGGAAATACGCTTTTCCGACGTTTCCCGTCGGAAAACCTCACAATAGTGCTTTCTAAAGGTGCGGAACGTCGATTTCGAGTGTGGAACGGTCATGCGATCGAGAAGTTCGCTTTTCCATCGCTCCTGTTCCTCGCACGAGGTATTCGAAACGCTGGGGATATTGATATGACCCTATTCTAAGCGAAGAAAATTCGCACTCCCGGTTGCAGGAATCGCAAAATCACCGACTTTACTGCACGCAGATCGACCGTGCGTGATCGTAAACGCTTGAATTGAGTCGGAAAGCGTTCCGCGCGTACAGAACGTGAATTGCGGGTGTATTACGCGTATTTCGAACGGGAAATACGCTTTTCCGACGTTTCCCGTCGGAAAACCTCACAATAGTGCTTTCTAAAGGTGCGGAACGTCGATTTCGAGTGTGGAACGGTCATGCGATCGAGAAGTTCGCTTTTCCATCGCTCCTGTTCCTCGCACGAGGTATTCGAAACGCTGGGGATATTGATATGACCCTATTCTAAGCGAAGAAAATTCGCACTCCCGGTTGCAGGAATCGCAAAATCACCGACTTTACTGCACGCAGATCGACCGTGCGTGATCGTAAACGCTTGAATTGAGTCGGAAAGCGTTCCGCGCGTACACAACGTGAATTGCGGGTGTATTACGCGTATTTCGAACGGGAAATACGCTTTTCCGACGTTCCCCGTCGGAAAACCTCACAATAGTGCTTTCTAAAGGTGCGGAACGTCGATTTCGAGTGCGGAACGGTCATGCGATCGAGAAGTTCGCTTTTCCATCGCACCTGTTCCTCGCACGAGGTATTCGAAACGCTGGGGATATTGATATGACCCTATTCTAAGCGAAGAAAATTCGCACTCCCGGTTGCAGGAATCGCAAAATCACCGACTTTACTGCACGCAGATCGACCGTGCGTGATCGTAAACGCTTGAATTGAGTCGGAAAGCGTTCCGCGCGTACAGAACGTGAATTGCGGGTGTATTACGCGTATTTCGAACGGGAAATACGCTTTTCCGACGTTTCCCGTCGGAAAACCTCACAATAGTGCTTTCTAAAGGTGCGGAACGTCGATTTCGAGTGCGGAACGGTCATGCGATCGAGAAGTTCGCTTTTCCATCGCTCCTGTTCCTCGCACGAGGTATTCGAAACGCTGGGGATATTGATATGACCCTATTCTAAGCGAAGAAAATTCGCACTCCCGGTTGCAGGAATCGCAAAATCACCGACTTTACTGCACGCAGATCGACCGTGCGTGATCGTAAACGCTTGAATTGAGTCGGAAAGCGTTCCGCGCGTACAGAACGTGAATTGCGGGTGTATTACGCGTATTTCGAACGGGAAATACGCTTTTCCGACGTTTCCCGTCGGAAAACCTCACAATAGTGCTTTCTAAAGGTGCGGAACGTCGATTTCGAGTGTGGAACGGTCATGCGATCGAGAAGTTCGCTTTTCCATCGCTCCTGTTCCTCGCACGAGGTATTCGAAACGCTGGGGATATTGATATGACCCTATTCTAAGCGAAGAAAATTCGCACTCCCGGTTGCAGGAATCGCAAAATCACCGACTTTACTGCACGCAGATCGACCGTGCGTGATCGTAAACGCTTGAATTGAGTCGGAAAGCGTTCCGCGCGTACAGAACGTGAATTGCGGGTGTATTACGCGTATTTCGAACGGGAAATACGCTTTTCCGACGTTTCCCGTCGGAAAACCTCACAATAGTGCTTTCTAAAGGTGCGGAACGTCGATTTCGAGTGTGGAACGGTCATGCGATCGAGAAGTTCGCTTTTCCATCGCTCCTGTTCCTCGCACGAGGTATTCGAAACGCTGGGGATATTGATATGACCCTATTCTAAGCGAAGAAAATTCGCACTCCCGGTTGCAGGAATCGCAAAATCACCGACTTTACTGCACGCAGATCGACCGTGCGTGATCGTAAACGCTTGAATTGAGTCGGAAAGCGTTCCGCGCGTACAGAACGTGAATTGCGGGTGTATTACGCGTATTTCGAACGGGAAATACGCTTTTCCGACGTTCCCCGTCGGAAAACCTCACAATAGTGCTTTCTAAAGGTGCGGAACGTCGATTTCGAGTGCGGAACGGTCATGCGATCGAGAAGTTCGCTTTTCCATCGCTCCTGTTCCTCGCACGAGGTATTCGAAACGCTGGGGATATTGATATGACCCTATTCTAAGCGAAGAAAATTCGCACTCCCGGTTGCAGGAATCGCAAAATCACCGACTTTACTGCACGCAGATCGACCGTGCGTGATCGTAAACGCTTGAATTGAGTCGGAAAGCGTTCCGCGCGTACGCAACGTGAATTGCGGGTGTATTACGCGTATTTCGAACGGGAAATACGCTTTTCCGAAGTTCCCCGTCGGAAAACCTCACAATAGTGCTTTCTAAAGGTGCGGAACGTCGATTTCGAGTGCGGAACGGTCATGCGATCGAGAAGTTCGCTTTTCCATCGCACCTGTTCCTCGCACGAGGTATTCGAAACGCTGGGGATATTGATATGACCCTATTCTAAGCGAAGAAAATTCGCACTCCCGGTTGCAGGAATCGCAAAATCACCGACTTTACTGCACGCAGATCGACCGTGCGTGATCGTAAACGCTTGAATTGAGTCGGAAAGCGTTCCGCGCGTACAGAACGTGAATTGCGGGTGTATTACGCGTATTTCGAACGGGAAATACGCTTTTCCGACGTTTCCCGTCGGAAAACCTCACAATAGTGCTTTCTAAAGGTGCGGAACGTCGATTTCGAGTGCGGAACGGTCATGCGATCGAGAAGTTCGCTTTTCCATCGCTCCTGTTCCTCGCACGAGGTATTCGAAACGCTGGGGATATTGATATGACCCTATTCTAAGCGAAGAAAATTCGCACTCCCGGTTGCAGGAATCGCAAAATCACCGACTTTACTGCACGCAGATCGACCGTGCGTGATCGTAAACGCTTGAATTGAGTCGGAAAGCGTTCCGCGCGTACAGAACGTGAATTGCGGGTGTATTACGCGTATTTCGAACGGGAAATACGCTTTTCCGACGTTTCACGTCGGAAAACCTCACAATAGTGCTTTCTAAAGGTGCGGAACGTCGATTTCGAGTGCGGAACGGTCATGCGATCGAGAAGTTCGCTTTTCCATCGCTCCTGTTCCTCGCACGAGGTATTCGAAACGCTGGGGATATTGATATGACCCTATTCTAAGCGAAGAAAATTCGCACTCCCGGTTGCAGGAATCGCAAAATCACCGACTTTACTGCACGCAGATCGACCGTGCGTGATCGTAAACGCTTGAATTGAGTCGGAAAGCGTTCCGCGCGTACAGAACGTGAATTGCGGGTGTATTACGCGTATTTCGAACGGGAAATACGCTTTTCCGACGTTCCCCGTCGGAAAACCTCACAATAGTGCTTTCTAAAGGTGCGGAACGTCGATTTCGAGTGCGGAACGGTCATGCGATCGAGAAGTTCGCTTTTCCATCGCTCCTGTTCCTCGCACGAGGTATTCGAAACGCTGGGGATATTGATATGACCCTATTCTAAGCGAAGAAAATTCGCACTCCCGGTTGCAGGAATCGCAAAATCACCGACTTTACTGCACGCAGATCGACCGTGCGTGATCGTAAACGCTTGAATTGAGTCGGAAAGCGTTCCGCGCGTACAGAACGTGAATTGCGGGTGTATTACGCGTATTTCGAACGGGAAATACGCTTTTCCGACGTTTCCCGTCGGAAAACCTCACAATAGTGCTTTCTAAAGGTGCGGAACGTCGATTTCGAGTGTGGAACGGTCATGCGATCGAGAAGTTCGCTTTTCCATCGCTCCTGTTCCTCGCACGAGGTATTCGAAACGCTGGGGATATTGATATGACCCTATTCTAAGCGAAGAAAATTCGCACTCCCGGTTGCAGGAATCGCAAAATCACCGACTTTACTGCACGCAGATCGACCGTGCGTGATCGTAAACGCTTGAATTGAGTCGGAAAGCGTTCCGCGCGTACAGAACGTGAATTGCGGGTGTATTACGCGTATTTCGAACGGGAAATACGCTTTTCCGACGTTCCCCGTCGGAAAACCTCACAATAGTGCTTTCTAAAGGTGCGGAACGTCGATTTCGAGTGCGGAACGGTCATGCGATCGAGAAGTTCGCTTTTCCATCGCTCCTGTTCCTCGCACGAGGTATTCGAAACGCTGGGGATATTGATATGACCCTATTCTAAGCGAAGAAAATTCGCACTCCCGGTTGCAGGAATCGCAAAATCACCGACTTTACTGCACGCAGATCGACCGTGCGTGATCGTAAACGCTTGAATTGAGTCGGAAAGCGTTCCGCGCGTACAGAACGTGAATTGCGGGTGTATTACGCGTATTTCGAACGGGAAATACGCTTTTCCGACGTTTCCCGTCGGAAAACCTCACAATAGTGCTTTCTAAAGGTGCGGAACGTCGATTTCGAGTGTGGAACGGTCATGCGATCGAGAAGTTCGCTTTTCCATCGCTCCTGTTCCTCGCACGAGGTATTCGAAACGCTGGGGATATTGATATGACCCTATTCTAAGCGAAGAAAATTCGCACTCCCGGTTGCAGGAATCGCAAAATCACCGACTTTACTGCACGCAGATCGACCGTGCGTGATCGTAAACGCTTGAATTGAGTCGGAAAGCGTTCCGCGCGTACAGAACGTGAATTGCGGGTGTATTACGCGTATTTCGAACGGGAAATACGCTTTTCCGACGTTCCCCGTCGGAAAACCTCACAATAGTGCTTTCTAAAGGTGCGGAACGTCGATTTCGAGTGCGGAACGGTCATGCGATCGAGAAGTTCGCTTTTCCATCGCTCCTGTTCCTCGCACGAGGTATTCGAAACGCTGGGGATATTGATATGACCCTATTCTAAGCGAAGAAAATTCGCACTCCCGGTTGCAGGAATCGCAAAATCACCGACTTTACTGCACGCAGATCGACCGTGCGTGATCGTAAACGCTTGAATTGAGTCGGAAAGCGTTCCGCGCGTACAGAACGTGAATTGCGGGTGTATTACGCGTATTTCGAACGGGAAATACGCTTTTCCGACGTTCCCCGTCGGAAAACCTCACAATAGTGCTTTCTAAAGGTGCGGAACGTCGATTTCGAGTGCGGAACGGTCATGCGATCGAGAAGTTCGCTTTTCCATCGCTCCTGTTCCTCGCACGAGGTATTCGAAACGCTGGGGATATTGATATGACCCTATTCTAAGCGAAGAAAATTCGCACTCCCGGTTGCAGGAATCGCAAAATCACCGACTTTACTGCACGCAGATCGACCGTGCGTGATCGTAAACGCTTGAATTGAGTCGGAAAGCGTTCCGCGCGTACAGAACGTGAATTGCGGGTGTATTACGCGTATTTCGAACGGGAAATACGCTTTTCCGACGTTTCCCGTCGGAAAACCTCACAATAGTGCTTTCTAAAGGTGCGGAACGTCGATTTCGAGTGCGGAACGGTCATGCGATCGAGAAGTTCGCTTTTCCATCGCTCCTGTTCCTCGCACGAGGTATTCGAAACGCTGGGGATATTGATATGACCCTATTCTAAGCGAAGAAAATTCGCACTCCCGGTTGCAGGAATCGCAAAATCACCGACTTTACTGCACGCAGATCGACCGTGCGTGATCGTAAACGCTTGAATTGAGTCGGAAAGCGTTCCGCGCGTACAGAACGTGAATTGCGGGTGTATTACGCGTATTTCGAACGGGAAATACGCTTTTCCGACGTTTCACGTCGGAAAACCTCACAATAGTGCTTTCTAAAGGTGCGGAACGTCGATTTCGAGTGCGGAACGGTCATGCGATCGAGAAGTTCGCTTTTCCATCGCTCCTGTTCCTCGCACGAGGTATTCGAAACGCTGGGGATATTGATATGACCCTATTCTAAGCGAAGAAAATTCGCACTCCCGGTTGCAGGAATCGCAAAATCACCGACTTTACTGCACGCAGATCGACCGTGCGTGATCGTAAACGCTTGAATTGAGTCGGAAAGCGTTCCGCGCGTACAGAACGTGAATTGCGGGTGTATTACGCGTATTTCGAACGGGAAATACGCTTTTCCGACGTTCCCCGTCGGAAAACCTCACAATAGTGCTTTCTAAAGGTGCGGAACGTCGATTTCGAGTGTGGAACGGTCATGCGATCGAGAAGTTCGCTTTTCCATCGCTCCTGTTCCTCGCACGAGGTATTCGAAACGCTGGGGATATTGATATGACCCTATTCTAAGCGAAGAAAATTCGCACTCCCGGTTGCAGGAATCGCAAAATCACCGACTTTACTGCACGCAGATCGACCGTGCGTGATCGTAAACGCTTGAATTGAGTCGGAAAGCGTTCCGCGCGTACAGAACGTGAATTGCGGGTGTATTACGCGTATTTCGAACGGGAAATACGCTTTTTCCGACGTTCCCCGTCGGAAAACCTCACAATAGTGCTTTCTAAAGGTGCGGAACGTCGATTTCGAGTGCGGAACGGTCATGCGATCGAGAAGTTCGCTTTTCCATCGCTCCTGTTCCTCGCACGAGGTATTCGAAACGCTGGGGATATTGATATGACCCTATTCTAAGCGAAGAAAATTCGCACTCCCGGTTGCAGGAATCGCAAAATCACCGACTTTACTGCACGCAGATCGACCGTGCGTGATCGTAAACGCTTGAATTGAGTCGGAAAGCGTTCCGCGCGTACAGAACGTGAATTGCGGGTGTATTACGCGTATTTCGAACGGGAAATACGCTTTTCCGACGTTCCCCGTCGGAAAACCTCACAATAGTGCTTTCTAAAGGTGCGGAACGTCGATTTCGAGTGTGGAACGGTCATGCGATCGAGAAGTTCGCTTTTCCATCGCTCCTGTTCCTCGCACGAGGTATTCGAAACGCTGGGGATATTGATATGACCCTATTCTAAGCGAAGAAAATTCGCACTCCCGGTTGCAGGAATCGCAAAATCACCGACTTTACTGCACGCAGATCGACCGTGCGTGATCGTAAACGCTTGAATTGAGTCGGAAAGCGTTCCGCGCGTACAGAACGTGAATTGCGGGTGTATTACGCGTATTTCGAACGGGAAATACGCTTTTCCGACGTTTCCCGTCGGAAAACCTCACAATAGTGCTTTCTAAAGGTGCGGAACGTCGATTTCGAGTGTGGAACGGTCATGCGATCGAGAAGTTCGCTTTTCCATCGCTCCTGTTCCTCGCACGAGGTATTCGAAACACTGGGGATATTGATATGACCCTATCTAAGCGAAGAAAATTCGCACTCCCGGTTGCAGGAATCGCAAAATCACCGACTTTACTGCACGCAGATCGACCGTGCGTGATCGTAAACGCTTGAATTGAGTCGGAAAGCGTTCCGCGCGTACAGAACGTGAATTGCGGGTGTATTACGCGTATTTCGAACGGGAAATACGCTTTTCCGACGTTTCCCGTCGGAAAACCTCACAATAGTGCTTTCTAAAGGTGCGGAACGTCGATTTCGAGTGTGGAACGGTCATGCGATCGAGAAGTTCGCTTTTCCATCGCTCCTGTTCCTCGCACGAGGTATTCGAAACGCTGGGGATATTGATATGACCCTATTCTAAGCGAAGAAAATTCGCACTCCCGGTTGCAGGAATCGCAAAATCACCGACTTTACTGCACGCAGATCGACCGTGCGTGATCGTAAACGCTTGAATTGAGTCGGAAAGCGTTCCGCGCGTACAGAACGTGAATTGCGGGTGTATTACGCGTATTTCGAACGGGAAATACGCTTTTCCGACGTTCTCCGTCGGAAAACCTCACAATAGTGCTTTCTAAAGGTGCGGAACGTCGATTTCGAGTGCGGAACGGTCATGCGATCGAGAAGTTCGCTTTTCCATCGCTCCTGTTCCTCGCACGAGGTATTCGAAACGCTGGGGATATTGATATGACCCTATTCTAAGCGAAGAAAATTCGCACTCCCGGTTGCAGGAATCGCAAATTCACCGACTTTACTGCACGCAGATCGACCGTGCGTGATCGTAAACGCTTGAATTGAGTCGGAAAGCGTTCCGCGCGTACAGAACGTGAATTGCGGGTGTATTACGCGTATTTCGAACGGGAAATACGCTTTTCCGACGTTCCCCGTCGGAAAACCTCACAATAGTGCTTTCTAAAGGTGCGGAACGTCGATTTCGAGTGCGGAACGGTCATGCGATCGAGAAGTTCGCTTTTCCATCGCTCCTGTTCCTCGCACGAGGTATTCGAAACGCTGGGGATATTGATATGACCCTATTCTAAGCGAAGAAAATTCGCACTCCCGGTTGCAGGAATCGCAAAATCACCGACTTTACTGCACGCAGATCGACCGTGCGTGATCGTAAACGCTTGAATTGAGTCGGAAAGCGTTCCGCGCGTACAGAACGTGAATTGCGGGTGTATTACGCGTATTTCGAACGGGAAATACGCTTTTCCGAAGTTCCCCGTCGGAAAACCTCACAATAGTGCTTTCTAAAGGTGCGGAACGTCGATTTCGAGTGCGGAACGGTCATGCGATCGAGAAGTTCGCTTTTCCATCGCTCCTGTTCCTCGCACGAGGTATTCGAAACGCTGGGGATATTGATATGACCCTATTCTAAGCGAAGAAAATTCGCACTCCCGGTTGCAGGAATCGCAAAATCACCGACTTTACTGCACGCAGATCGACCGTGCGTGATCGTAAACGCTTGAATTGAGTCGGAAAGCGTTCCGCGCGTACAGAACGTGAATTGCGGGTGTATTACGCGTATTTCGAACGGGAAATACGCTTTTCCGACGTTTCCCGTCGGAAAACCTCACAATAGTGCTTTCTAAAGGTGCGGAACGTCGATTTCGAGTGTGGAACGGTCATGCGATTGAGAAGTTCGCTTTTCCATCGCTCCTGTTCCTCGCACGAGGTATTCGAAACGCTGGGATATTGATATGACCCTATTCTAAGCGAAGAAAATTCGCACTCCCGGTTGCAGGAATCGCAAAATCACCGACTTTACTGCACGCAGATCGACCGTGCGTGACCGTAAACGCTTGAATTGAGTCGGAAAGCGTTCCGCGCGTACAGAACGTGAATTGCGGGTGTATTACGCGTATTTCGAACGGGAAATACGCTTTTCCGACGTTCCCCGTCGGAAAACCTCACAATAGTGCTTTCTAAAGGTGCGGAACGTCGATTTCGAGTGCGGAACGGTCATGCGATCGAGAAGTTCGCTTTTCCATCGCTCCTGTTCCTCGCACGAGGTATTCGAAACGCTGGGGATATTGATATGACCCTATTCTAAGCGAAGAAAATTCGCACTCCCGGTTGCAGGAATCGCAAAATCACCGACTTTACTGCACGCAGATCGACCGTGCGTGATCGTAAACGCTTGAATTGAGTCGGAAAGCGTTCCGCGCGTACAGAACGTGAATTGCGGGTGTATTACGCGTATTTCGAACGGGAAATACGCTTTTCCGACGTTTCCCGTCGGAAAACCTCACAATAGTGCTTTCTAAAGGTGCGGAACGTCGATTTCGAGTGTGGAACGGTCATGCGATCGAGAAGTTCGCTTTTCCATCGCTCCTGTTCCTCGCTCGAGGTATTCGAAACGCTGGGGATATTGATATGACCCTATTCTAAGCGAAGAAAATTCGCACTCCCGGTTGCAGGAATCGCAAAATCACCGACTTTACTGCACGCAGATCGACCGTGCGTGATCGTAAACGCTTGAATTGAGTCGGAAAGCGTTCCGCGCGTACAGAACGTGAATTGCGGGTGTATTACGCGTATTTCGAACGGGAAATACGCTTTTCCGACGTTTCCCGTCGGAAAACCTCATGCGATCGAGAAGTTCGCTTTTCCATCGCTCCTGTTCCTCGCACGAGGTATTCGAAACGCTGGGGATATTGATATGACCCTATTCTAAGCGAAGAAAATTCGCACTTCCGGTTGCAGGAATCGCAAAATCACCGACTTTACTGCACGCAGATCGACCGTGCGTGATCGTAAACGCTTGAATTGAGTCGGAAAGCGTTCCGCGCGTACAGAACGTGAATTGCGGGTGTATTACGCGTATTTCGAACGGGAAATACGCTTTTCCGACGTTCCCCGTCGGAAAAACTCACAATAGTGCTTTCTAAAGGTGCGGAACGTCGATTTCGAGTGTGGAACGGTCATGCGATCGAGAAGTTCGCTTTTCCATCGCTCCTGTTCCTCGCACGAGGTATTCGAAACGCTGGGGATATTGATATGACCCTATTCTAAGCGAAGAAAATTCGCACTCCCGGTTGCAGGAATCGCAAAATCACCGACTTTACTGCACGCAGATCGACCGTGCGTGATCGTAAACGCTTGAATTGAGTCGGAAAGCGTTCCGCGCGTACAGAACGTGAATTGCGGGTGTATTACGCGTATTTCGAACGGGAAATACGCTTTTCCGACGTTCCCCGTCGGAAAACCTCACAATAGTGCTTTCTAAAGGTGCGGAACGTCGATTTCGAGTGTGGAACGGTCATGCGATCGAGAAGTTCGCTTTTCCATCGCTCCTGTTCCTCGCACGAGGTATTCGAAACGCTGGGGATATTGATATGACCCTATTCTAAGCGAAGAAAATTCGCACTCCCGGTTGCAGGAATCGCAAAATCACCGACTTTACTGCACGCAGATCGACCGTGCGTGATCGTAAACGCTTGAATTGAGTCGGAAAGCGTTCCGCGCGTACAGAACGTGAATTGCGGGTGTATTACGCGTATTTCGAACGGGAAATACGCTTTTCCGACGTTTCCCGTCGGAAAACCTCACAATAGTGCTTTCTAAAGGTGCGGAACGTCGATTTCGAGTGTGGAACGGTCATGCGATCGAGAAGTTCGCTTTTCCATCGCTCCTGTTCCTCGCACGAGGTATTCGAAACGCTGGGGATATTGATATGACCCTATTCTAAGCGAAGAAAATTCGCACTCCCGGTTGCAGGAATCGCAAAATCACCGACTTTACTGCACGCAGATCGACCGTGCGTGATCGTAAACGCTTGAATTGAGTCGGAAAGCGTTCCGCGCGTACAGAACGTGAATTGCGGGTGTATTACGCGTATTTCGAACGGGAAATACGCTTTTCCGACGTTCTCCGTCGGAAAACCTCACAATAGTGCTTTCTAAAGGTGCGGAACGTCGATTTCGAGTGCGGAACGGTCATGCGATCGAGAAGTTCGCTTTTCCATCGCTCCTGTTCCTCGCACGAGGTATTCGAAACGCTGGGGATATTGATATGACCCTATTCTAAGCGAAGAAAATTCGCACTCCCGGTTGCAGGAATCGCAAATTCACCGACTTTACTGCACGCAGATCGACCGTGCGTGATCGTAAACGCTTGAATTGAGTCGGAAAGCGTTCCGCGCGTACAGAACGTGAATTGCGGGTGTATTACGCGTATTTCGAACGGGAAATACGCTTTTCCGACGTTCCCCGTCGGAAAACCTCACAATAGTGCTTTCTAAAGGTGCGGAACGTCGATTTCGAGTGCGGAACGGTCATGCGATCGAGAAGTTCGCTTTTCCATCGCTCCTGTTCCTCGCACGAGGTATTCGAAACGCTGGGGATATTGATATGACCCTATTCTAAGCGAAGAAAATTCGCACTCCCGGTTGCAGGAATC